>CM060259.1:31473726-31611226 GCA_030684275.1 Acipenser oxyrinchus oxyrinchus
GAAGAAAGACAATTGATGCCACTCAGAGTAGAAATTTCTTAAGGTTAATTGCAAACTGTGTTTCCTTTCATTTGGTAATGAATTGAAATCCTTGAATCTACAGTAGAAGAACTCATTTTTGAAACCGTCTTTTTAGTTGAGTTATTTTTCTATTGTGAATCAAAGAGCAAAACAGATACACAATGTTCACGCAGTGCACTCGCAACTTATTTTATAAACACCTGCATTCATTAAGCCTTGATTAATGTGGAGTCTTATTGTTCTGCTTGTATACTTCAGTTCTGCAGGAAAATTAACCTCAGAGACCTTCTGTACTTTCCTTGAATGATGAACACAGCTAACACAAGACTTCTGCCCAAAAAAACTTAGCTTTGCAGTCTCTTAATCGTACTACATTAATACTCTGGAAATGGATACAAGAGATCAGCAGTAGAACATAAGCACAGACAGACCCACTAAGCATCCTTGTATTTTTATGACATCAGAAACACATTGCAAACTGTCATTGTATATATGCTGTCTCTATACACCATGCAACCCTGCAATAGAAGGATGCAGGTACAGGATACTGGTTGAGTGGAGATCATACCAGCAACCTGTAGATCTGTGAGCCTCAAAGCTGTGTCCATGATAGGCAGTGAGCATACTCTAATCTTAATGCTGCAATACTGATGACGCAGTAGAGGAAATACTATACAGTCACTACAATCTGCTACTCTGTGATCTCAATCTTTACTTCTGTTCCATTTGATGAATCTGCATTTTAAATGTTATTTTATTTAACATTTTGAAAAACAAAAGTTCTATATTTAAATGATTTTATGAGGAACACAAATGTGCCCATATATATATATATATATATATATATATATATATATATATATATATATATATATATATATATATATATATATATATATATATATCTTTATATCTTTATATCCACTGCTAGAGATGCTAACCCAATAGAAAAACATCAGACTGAAAAAAAAATCTGAAAGGCTTTTACAGCACTGGCTGCCGGTCTGTCTGCAGCGTTACTCTCCCAAGGACAAGAGTCTGAAGAGCTCCAGAACTCCTTGAACCTTCACAAACTTTTCAAGGTGAGCTACTAATGGCAAACCCTCCTTATTTTAGGATACCTAATCTCCCAGGTCTTGGGAATGAAGTTTCCCGTTTAAAAACTGCAAATATAATATTGACATTGGAGACTGATTGGGGGGGGGAGAGAGAGAGAGATTAAGTAGGCTTTGGCATGAGCAATCAATGAGCTGTCTGGAACTATAAAATAAGAAAAAAAAACAATCATCCGAGTAATCAATTATTTTTCATTCCTTTCTGAGCCATGAAAAGAAGGATATAAAATCATATGAAAAGGTTCTTCATCTTTGGAGTTGCGAACGAGCTGTTGCAGTATAAGAGTGTATAAGACAAAAAAAAGCCTAAATAACCCTTTCCTGTTTATTATCTCTTGACAATCATTCGCTCTGTGTTTAGTGCCATTGACAGCATGCTGTGAGGAGGGGAGGAAAGCAGTCTACTCTGGTCTCCTGCACACAGTTTGCTAGATGCTGCATGGCTCCCCTTTAATCAGATGTTGCAGTTTAGCAATCAGGCACACCGTAGTATATGCACGACAGAACATGACATTGGTTCAGCACTGTGTGTATTGTACCGTTTATCTGCCATGATCAAGCTCTTCAGCAACGTTAGTTTATTATTGAACAGAGAAGGTTAGTTCAGAGATTGCAGATCCTATCAAAGTTTCTGTACACTGTGTTGTATGTGCCCCGTGCGCTACCATTGCTGGTAGTGACACGTGAGCTGTTCAGTGTGTTGACATGTAAGTAAATCCTGTTCGCCTGCGGGGCGTATCAACTTCAACCTCCGTCTCGATCTCCTGCCTGTCACTCAGCAGCAAATGTATGTACCCACATGGCACCGGGATACTCTGTCACAAGCATTAATACCCTGCATCTTTCTAAACAAGGGATTTAGGGGAGCTTCCTAATAAAAGCTGAATCTCAAAACAATAATTATGTGAATATAGTAATTGTTACAGTTGTGTATAATGGTATTTAAAACAGGATTTAGACAAGTGCCCTGGTGCTGACATGCAATTCATCAGTCGACCACAAGCATTTCCATTACAAGATTGCTTGCTCTCTTACTGCATGCCAATATTCCAAGAAGGCTCTGTACACTTAATCTATTAACTGGTCACCTACTGCAGTAAACTTACATGGTGCAGAATAAATTGCTTGGTATTTACTCTGACCTCGATTCAAGGCAATTACATATGAAAGGATGATCAATATTAGTTTTCATAGCTTCCAAGTACTTTTCTCTCAGAAAAAAAAAAAACAACACTAAATACCGCACTAAAACTATTTACTATTTGTTTATTTAGCAGACGCCTTTATCCAAGGTGACTTACAGAGACTAGGGTGTGTGAACTATGCATCAGCTGCAGAGTCACTTACAATTATGTCTCACCCGAAAGACGGAGCACAAGGAGGTTAAGTGACTTGCTCAGGGTCACACAATGAGTCAGTGGTTGAGGTGGGATTTGAACCGGGGACCTCCTGGTTACAAGCCCCTTTCTTTAACCACTGGACCACACAGCCTCCTATACCACACAGCCTCCTAGAGCATTTTCTTCCATCTGCTTATGGAAAGTGTTTCTGAGGAGTCTTGGAGCAGACTGACAACCAAAATAGATTTTATTAAAATCATTTAAACCCCATTTTGTAAGTCCAATACAGAGTTGGAAATAAGACTACCAAATGCATAGCAGTTTGATCCATTCCTGGTTTTACTGCGAGTTTAGCAACACACCTCAGCTTGTTACCTATTGTGGCTAAGCAAGCTCGTAGTAAAACCTGTAATGTGTGAAACTGCTATGTATTATTTTCATCCCTGCGTTATATGATCTTGGTGGACCTACAGGTACCTAGTAAAATACAGGAATGAAGTGGATCCTGAACTCCTTTACGCATAAATAACATCTGTTGCCATAGACCTGAGGGAACACTTCTGGTCTAATGGCTATCAATCATGCACCACCCCAGACTTATACTGCCACTGAAGGTTTATTAGAAAAGCAATAACGAGGCATGCTTGTTTATGTCAGGGTCTTGCTAGACTATAGCCTTGCATGCAACCTTGCTCCTCCCTTCCAGCAAAGCCATATATAACATTTACAGCAGTGGTATAATGATGCACATAATGATATACAGGTTAGGATACAATGAGTTTTTATACCATGTGTGATATAAACTCCAGTTAGACACTGGGTGAATGTACTAAAGTCTACTGAATACATACTGAATTTATTTATCATTCAAGAACCATTTGGTGGATTACTGTATGTAGTGTTTCTGGTCTTGTCTCACGACACACCTCCATTACCATTCATTGATACATTGGTTCATCCTCTATAGTAGCGGTTTTTCTAAATTTGCATAGAGCTGTAGGGAAGGTGGCTTACGTTTTCACTTGCCAAAATGTTAATGTAAAGTAGGAATGGATTGGCTTTCATTGCAATAGGTATACAAGTCTAGTTAAAGAATTAAATTCTTGACTATTGAATATTTCACCAATGTTAATTTTCCTTAATATGGCGCAAGCAGGTAATTAAGTTTACACAACAGTCAGAGATGGAGTCTCGAGATGACATTTTGAGATCTTGGTCTTGATCTTGATCTCGGCACGTCTGGTCTTGACAATACCCTCGATTATCTTATATCCTCATTTTCACTCAAATTAAAAAGTATCTTAATTTATTTTCAAAATTCACACGCACTCATAGATATAAACAGTTACTAATGACAAAAAATATGGTTTAATTTCAAAAAAATGCAAAATACACTCTAGTAGCATTTAATGTCCTTTCAACATAGACCACACACTTACCATGGTTAAAACCATAGCAACGAGCCACCGATTGAGAGATGAGAGATTAGAAGATGTGCCGATCCCATACTAGCAAAAGAGAATGTGTGCGTGACGTTTCCTTTTCTGTTTGTTTATTTTTCAGTAATATTTTGCTAGGAAATTACCAATAAATAGAGCCGCTGTAGTCACATTAAAAATTGCAGCAAACCTAAAAGATTGCAGTTCAGTTTCGGTTTCTGCAATATATTTGCCTTCTCGATTTTGAAACTGATGAGAAAAATAATAAATGGACGGTAAAGTGTAAGCATTGCCACACAATGGTGTCAGAAGTGTGGCGAACTTCTTCCTTTTTGGTAAAGGAGTGTCCTCAGACAGACAATTCTATTTTAGGTCAGTAATCAGTGATATAGAAGCAACAGGCACTCGTGAAAATGTTAGACCACTTTGGCATCTTAATAAAAACTTCTGATTCTGAATAGTGTCATGCATTTATCCATTTGCAGCTATGTGTTTTTCTATTACTATTTTAAATGAATTGCATGTGTGACATTTTAAAGTCATCAGTTAAATTAGACAATCACTCATTTTTTACTATGTTTTGACACTTTTCCACAATTGTCGGTTACAGTGGTTTGATTTCATAGGCACAACAAATCAAAACTGCAGAAGCAAAGGGGTTTTCTAATATATACAGTACTGTGCAACAGTTTTAGGCAGGTGTGAAAAAATGCTGTAAAGTAAGAATGCTTTCAAAAATAGACTAAATGTTAATAATAGATTATATTTATCAATTAACTAAATGCAAAGTGAGTGAACAGAAGAAAAATCTAAATCAAATCCATATTTGGTGTGACCACCCTTTGCCTTCAAAACAGCATCAATTCTTCTAGGTACACTTGCACAAAGTCAGGGATTTTGTAGGCATATAGTCAGGTGTATGATTAAACAATTATACAAAACAGGTGCTAATGATCATCAATTCAATATGTAGGTTAAAACACAATCATTAACTGAAACAGAAACAGCTGTGTAGGAGGAATAAAACTGGGTGAGGAACAGCCAAACTCAGCTAACAAGGTGAGGTTGCTGAAGACAGTTTACTGTCAAAAGTCATACACCATGGCAAGACTGAGCACAGCAACAAGACACAAGGTAGTTATACTGCATCAGCAAGGTCTCTCCCAGGCAGAAATTTCAAGGCAGACAGGGGTTTCCAGATGTGCTGTCCAAGCTCTTTTGAAGAAGCACAAAGAAACGGGCAACGTTGAGGACCATTGACGCAGTGGTCGGCCAAGGAAACTTACTGCAGCAGATGAAAGACACATCATGCTTATTTCCCTTCGCAATCGGAAGTGCCATCAGCTCAGTCAGAACTGGCGGAAAACAGTGGGACCCTGGTACACCCATCTACTGTCCGGAGAAGTCTGGTCAGAAGTGGCCTTCATGGAAGACTTGCGGCCAAAAAGCCATACCTCCGACGTGGAAACAAGGCCAAGCGACTCAACTATGCACGAAAACACAGGAACTGGGGTGCAGAAAAATGGCAGCAAGTGCTTTGGACTGATGAGTTAAAATTTGAAATATTTGGCTGTAGCAGAAGGCAGTTTGTTCGCCGAAGGGCTGGAGAGCGGTACACGAATGAGTGTCTGTAGGCAACAGTGAAGCATGGTGGAGGTTCCTTGCAAGTTTGGGGCTGCATTTCTGCAAATGGAGTTGGGGATTTGGTCAGAATTAATGGTCTCCTCAATGCTGAGAAGTACTGGCAGATACTTATCCATCATGCAATACCATCAGGGAGGCATCTGATTGGCCCCAAATTTATTCTGCAGCATGACAACGACCCCAAACATACAGCGAAAGTCATTAAGAACTATCTTCAGCGTAAAGAAGAACAAGGAGTCCTGGAAGTGATGGTATGGCCCCCACAGAGCCCTGATCTCAACATCATTGAGTCTGTCTGGGATTACATGAACAGAGAGAAGCAACTGAGGCTGCCTAAATCCACAGAAGAACTGTGGTTATGTTTGGGCCAACCTACCTGCCAAGTTCCTTCAAAAACTGTGTGCAAGTGTACCTAGAAGAATTGATGCTGTTTTGAAGGCAAAGGGTGGTCACACCAAATATTGATTTGATGTAGATTTTTCTTCTGTTCACTCACTTTGCATTTTGTTAATTGATAAATATAAACTATTAACATGTCTATTTTTGAAAGCATTCTTACTTTACAGCATTTTTTCACACTTGCCTAAAACTTTTGCACAGTACTGTATGTTTTTTTTTTTTTAATATATTAATAAAATATATAAAAATGTTTTCTCCTGGCCTGGTCTGACTGCAGTGCTATTCTGTCAGGTCCCATTAAAATAAAGAACGACTGGTAATATATTGTTCCGTGGCGTGCAAAGCCAATGCACTGCAAGCTAAACATGAAACCTAATTTGCATTCCAGTATTAAAATTCAAATATAAAACAATGATCATTATATTTCTAAACAATTAAAGACCATGTAATTATACTAGATAAACACCCTCTTCTAAAGCCACCCCCCCAAAAAAAAGAATATTACATTTAACCATAAGCCTTGTCATAGCACTCACCACCCATTTTTTTAACAATGTGAGTGGATCCAGAATAATGCATTCAGCAATGCAATCTTGAACCCATGATTCTGCCAGCAGACACTACAGTTAGTTAAGCAGCCCTTTATATTGCCTATAAATATAGATCAGTATAATACGACCTTTAAGTGGCTGCATTATAATTCAATCTAAAACAGGGTTTTACTACAAATCTGCCTGAGGCGTTCTTCAATAGCATTGTGCTGTTTGTAATTGATTTAGTGCAAACAATTTTGAAACACCAAATTATTTCAACTGGATAACGGTTTAATGCGTTCAATACATCTGAATTTCGCACAATCAAACATATGAAAATCATTCTTCATAACAGATTTCAGAAATCTACTGCTTGCTCTCGAGCAGACATGCCAGTTGACACACAAACATAAGCAAACTATTTTAAGACTAGACTGTACTAGAACATACACAGTGCAGTGCTACTGTGGGCACTATGAGGAGGAGGAAGGAAAGGCCACTTAAAAGTTACCAATCCAAACTCTCAATGGGGTTTCAGGCCAATATGAGTACTGGCCAGATTGCTACTTGTTCAATGTGATAAATCTCCAATGCATGTAAACTGTTCTCTAAAGATGTGACTCCTCAATGATTAATGTCTCCAATTCATTCAGGGAAGCCTGCAGCAAATTCTGCAATCCACAAAGCCCATAGAGTCACGAGGGGGGCAGTGTGTTAGCCTGTAAAATATATTGCAGATGTTTCCTATAATGTGTCCCTGCAGAATCAGGAGTTTTCACACAGAAAAAAGACAGGAAAACAGACAAAGATAGACACAGAACATTATAATTGGTACTCTATGGTACGAAGTCTAAACAAATCATGATCTGGTTACAGGAGATAGCACAAGGAGCAGGAGACTTGAAAGACCAAGAACGAATCCAGAGTTTAGAAACCTCAGCCTACAGTACCAGTTTAGATCAAATGACCAGAGGTTTCCTGGGGAGTTCCTTAAGCTTCCTATCCTAAGAAAGTACTTGAAACTAAACAATTATCTGCAAGTAACTTTCCCATACTGAACAAAAAGAAAACTAAATTTAAAAAAGGCACGTTCACTGCTTCTGAAACTGAACACTGCTACAATTCAGAGATAACACTCACCTCTTACCTTTTATTGTTGAAGGAAGTGTTTTCACTCTTTCAATAACCATCCTTCAAAGTACACATTCCTAGATATGTGAAGGCAAGCGCTAACTGAAGGATGCCAACATTAGTGAAGACTACATAATGTAATTTTTTTGTAAAATGCAATTGGAAAAATGGGTTATAGATTTCACTTTTAGTTTATTAAAATTTTTATATCATGACGTGAGCATATTCACTTTCAACTCCTATTGCATAGCAGTTTCACCCATTCAAGGTGTTATTACGAGCTTAATGAGCCACAGTGTATAGGTAACAAGCTCAGGGGTGTCTTGTTAAACTCATAGTAAAACCAGAAATGGCTCACACTGCTATACAATGGAAGTCTTATTCCCATCCCTGCAGAACATTAATATGCAATAAATGGCCAAAAACTTAGCTGAACTTAGCTATGCTATGGGAGATATTTCCATCACTGAATTTTGTACAAAAATATGTCACAGGAAGGGCAGCAAAGTCCTGGGATTGAATATGCGGGGTATTCTTCGTCTTGCCCTTCTCCTCCGAACGTGTTCCTGCCTGTCCACAACAGGAAGTGTACCACAGCAGCCATCCTGAAGCCAATGACAGGTCTCTGCAGGTGTGTGTTTTTATACAGCTCTTAGTTACTCGCTTGTACAATGGTTCTTCTACTTAAAAAGGACTTGGCATCGATCAAGAAAGTAACAGTTGTATTAATGCACTGAAAAAGGTAAAGATGGGGCTAAACGAAGAGGCGGCCAGATGGTTTATTTGCTTGCTGGTTCAGAACCGCCATCCCACGTCGTTTATCACTTGTAACAGCTCTACTCTGGGGCTGAAACGCTGGGTGATCATTAACTGTGTAAAACCTGGGAATCCACTCCAAGAGCTCGGGGTCTACAGCCCAAGACCTGGCACCCTGCTCACAACACTGTCTCAGAAAACAGGTAAAGAGATGCTGATGGATCCTAGTTAAAGACAACTGTGTGCTGTTGAACATAAATGTGTCTCCTACTGGTCTCGTATGGTAGTGTATAATGATTTCCATGATGACTAAGGAAATTGCTTTTTTTAAATCTGACGTTATGATTCAGACCCAGACATGTCAACACATCAATGCAAACATGTTTTTCTAACACTCGGCAGAACCAGACCATGAAATAGAGTATACTTGGTATACTGTACTTTAAAGTATGGGATTATCAGAATTTCTTTGTGTGTAGTGTGAATTACAATCCAGCCTTGGCTTACTGTTGTATACTACAGAAAATACTGTAGTACAATACTGCAAATGATGTATATAACACACAGCAATTCTAATATTGCATGTTACAATCCCAAAATGACTATGCTAAATCTATGCTACAGGTAGCAAGGAAGGTAATCTCTCTGGTTTGCCCAATTAAGCCTCATTTACAAGGGAGTCCTGGCATATAGTTCACATAAAAAACAAACAAACAGAAAAGTTAAGCTGCAACAATTTTACAAAATAAAAATAAAATACATTGCGATTATTAAGCAGATTTATTTTATTGCATTTTACCTGATGCAGCCATACAGTACCTGTCTGAAGTGACATTGAAAGCTTGTGCTTTCAGAAAAGTCAACAATGCCGACGGCCAATCAAAACTAAGCCTTTGTGAACATGCAAAGGAGATGTGGGAGGCAGCTGGCGTCATTGTTGGTCTGATAGGAAGTGCCAGCAATTGCCATTCTCTGACCTGCTTCAATCACACCACACAATTAGCACCAGGCACTGCCATGCCAGCTTACTAGTAAGAGCGTCACATGGCATACACAATTCACACTGACAAAAGTGTGCTGGGATAGCCTGCTTTATACCTGTTAAATATTAAATGATGCATTGTGAAAATAAAACAAACTGAATTGATATATTTACTGTATAAAAAGAGAGGAAGTAAATCTAGTGTATGCAGAGGTGTTCAACATATGCAAGGCTCCAACAACATCACCAAGTATTAAGAAGCAAATTCACTTCATTAAAATCAAAGTAATACTTTAGAAAATGGATGCAGTTCAGAACCTGTTCCACAGTGGCCTGAGCCAGTATTATTATGAGCTTCAATAGACAAACGCGATCTAAGCTTGCTACTTATAAACTGTGGCACTCTCTAAGCTCACTTTAAAACCTGGAATGGCTCTTATTGGTAGGGAATGCATCCTGTTCCAGGGTTGTTTAGTATTGTTTTTGACCTTCCAAGAACAGAATTATAAAATATACTGAGCTTTTGTCATATGAAAAATAATCCAGTTTTTGGGGCATACTGGACAATTAATAAATACCTTCTAAACAAGCAGGAGGAAGCCAGGACACCTCCAAGGGGGGTTTCTGTACCTTTATTAAGACATACAGGACTCCATTATAATCAGGGTATGGGCAGGTGCCTCCACTATACCCCCATTGCCAGGGATATACATTCACAGCAGGGAGTAAACTACATGTGGCACAAAGATGAACAGTTGATCAGAACAACTGGCTTACTGGTGTGAGTCTTGTGGATTAACCAACAATAATACAACAATTAGTCAGTACTTTATTAAACATAAAAATCAGCATGCAATACGAAAAATGCATTAATGCACATAATTACTAATTTCAGAGACAACAGTATGTAGTTTTCATTCCTCTGTTCTAACAAGGCCTTTATATCTAACCTGTGGGGACATCATTCTTCAACAATTCTTTCTTTTTTTAACTGTTTTCCCGTATAGCTTGTATCCTTCTAATAAATATACTCACAATTCATTTTGACACACACTGCTAATAATTAATATTTCTACAAGAGATCAATGCAATGAAAGTGCTGTATATATGGCTGTGTGTTTCCTATTAAAGAGTTTGTCCACATAATTATAACAGGATAAAGTGCACACAGAAAATAAAAAAAAAAACAGCCATTTATTTTTAAGTATAGAGAGACATTCAGTATTAGTTTAAAAACATAGTATTCATTTTCCACCTTATCTTATAAATTAGATCATCTTACAAGTTGTACCTTTCTCTGTGTCACCTGCTAAATGCATGGAAATTTTATTTTATAGTTTCATTTTGTATAGTTTAATTCTACCCTTTCCATTCATATCTACATTGTTGCTTTGTAGAAAAGGAGTGTCAATCAAACAGGTTTGCAGGAAATGCCATATCCCTCAAAATAATAAAACAGAAACCACAGCTGCTTCCTCTAAACTGTCTACAGCGGTGCCAGACAGGCTTAACATCTTATTCCAAAAGACAGTACCAACGAATGTTGTGCTGGGGCATTGGGGAGATGTTCGGAGGCAAGGAACCACCAACACCACTTCATATACACCACTGCTGGCCTCCCATCTAGCTATTTGCCTGAACTGACTTGGCTTCTGGAGATCTGGGATCAGACCGCAAGGGACACCCAAATTTATCTTCCGCTTGTATTGCTAGTGCTTGGAGAACAATCACATTGGCAGCCTTTGTATTCAGTTGTTACTTAATTATTCTACTTACATTAGCTCGTTTGCTGTACATGATAAGGAATACTTTGAGTTTGACAGCCTAGATGTGCTTGACTTCTGTTCTGGATATCGAACCTTCACCACTAACCAAATACAAATGAAGCTCCGCAATGGGTGCCAATTCAAAGTATGGATATTCGTATTGAATCTTGCACATTACATTTGTAACTGTTGAACAACAGCGATGCATGAATTCTTGAAAAAGTATACATGACTGAACAGAACACATATGCTATACACATATTTATAACAGATTTTTGACCAATGCAAATTCCATTTGGCTGACATAGTTTGCAATATCATTCTTACTGCCCCTGATTATACAGGTACATTTGCCCATGTGTCCCTGTCCCACCCAGAATATAAAGTGATGCTGAATGTCAGTGGGCCTCTACATGTTACAGTATATATTGTAAGCAAATAAAACAGACCTTTCCAAGAGAGACAGACAGACAGACAGACAAAGAGAGGCTTCAATGACAAACCGCTGATTCAAAACTCAGCCGTGGAGTGGAGTGGTTTTCACGGGGGTGTTACATGAAATCATGCACACAAAAAAAGAAAAAAATGTACGCAGGCTGGAACATTTTAATGACAAGGGTTACTAATGGATATGCTGATACTTCATGCATGTATTATTCTCACAGCGCTGTGCCGTAATAACTGCTTCCTCTCATTCGCCGCCCCCCCTCTCCCATACCCAATAAACGAGATTAACATGAAGATAAAAAAATAACAAGATTTACGTACAACACAACACCAACTTGCCACTCAAAACTCAGGAGTGCTCAAGCACTTCATTTACATTCAATGACGAGCATCATTTTATCTTATTAATCAGCCTGAAACAAAAGCTGCCGAAATTGCCTACCCCCCTCCTCATGGTCCTCATCTCCCTTTTCCAGCTCTTTCCATTCGGTAAAGAGCCCAGCTCTCATCCTGCCACCTCCACAGCGCCATGACCCCCGGCTCTGCTGCTGTCACTCTCCGCCCACACACCAGAGAGGAACTCTTCACTGGGCTCGGCAATCTGAACTGCACCCCCAAAGCAGCGCGCCCTGCCTACGCAAAACCAGCGGTTGAGAGACCAATAAAATACTCTACGAGGTTTGCTCAGTCATTTATATTTTCCACACAACTGGCCATGCCACAAATATGAAAGTCTTTTACAGTAAATACTTTTCATCGATTATTTAAACTGTAAACTCACCGATAACGTAATAAAAAAAACCACATGAATCCTTCCAATTATATATACTTTTTGTTTTTTTTAACTGATGTATTTTTGGTATTAGTACAAAATTAGTAAAAGGACTGATCAAAAATAGTGTCATAAATCACATAAATTAAAAAGGCCTGATGATGTTATTGACATTATTCATGACTTTATCCGTTAATAAATTTAAAGGTTTTAGCCACTTAATGAAGGTCTTAGTGAAAGTGTTTACACAGCAGGTTTCTAATGTCTCCCAAACCAGAAGACCTCAGAGACTTTCACTGCCTGATGTCTCATTGGTCGACTCCATTAGTTTGCTATTTAATCACACCACAAACGTTTGGAGTGCACAGCCAGGCTGCAAACAGTAATGAGGTATTATCCTATAGTGTTCAGTGGGCATTTTTAAATAATAATAATAATAATAATAATAATAATAATAATAATAATAATAATAATAATAATTGCAGGATTACTGATTCTCCATATGATCTACCTTTAATAAACATATCCCCGATACTCCCTGTTCCCAGCAGCAGTTTTGCTCTTGATATATTTCAGTGTTAAAGTGGTTTGATGGGATTTATATCCACAGTTTTGACCATTAACATACACCTCATGGTTAAGGTGACCCGATTTTTAAGTCCTTAAACTGGGACAGTATGGAAATATTGCGAATACCTTCCAACTTCCAAGCTACGGGGAAGCTCTTGTGTTTTTATTTTCACTTTGGCAATGTTTGATCAAATATCTTATTGAAAGCAAATGCAGAGACGCATGGTAATATTCACGTGGAATCTTTTTCAAAAACTTTTTTTGTGAATTCATGATCTTTATTGTCTTTGTAATTTCATTTCTACACAACAAGTACAGTTATTACATAACACAGTAGCAGTTCAATAATATCAAATTCCAAGATTCTATTTTATTGCTGATTACTGCTGCAAATGTAGTCCCTTTTCTGCCTAAGAAACTGCATTTTCTCTCTTTGATTTCCACTTTCCATCTCTATCTCTATCGCTATGCTATCCTCCAATCTGCAAACCAGGCCCTTCTTGTATGAAATCATTACATTTCTCAATATTTCTATTTATAAATGGTTACTTCATAGAATCTATTTTTATCAAAATATTTAATTTCTTAGCATTTAATATGACATGGTATTTGTTCTGCATATTTGTTTTCTATTGCAGTTTCTGCTTGGATCATTAGTGTGCCATGATTAATAGTTACTAGGATTTTTTTTCAGCCACTTTCTACTATTAAACTGTTACTATTAAAAGGTGATGAAATGTGTTAAAATATCCTTTGACAAGGACCAAGGTGTAATCAAATTAAATTCTATTCCTTTTCTGATCAAATGAAATATTGTTACTTCTTTACTTACAAAATGAATATTATTTAATCTTCCTTAATATAAGCACAAGCATTAGCCTGAGTAAAATGCTCAAAGAATCTTTCAGATTGTCAGGAGATGCTTTCTCGTTATCATTGATTGGTACTGAAAAACTGCATAGACAAGGCAGGAAATGTCATCATGCAATTAACACGTTTTTACCAGGTTCCTTTCTGTTTTAAGTGATGCCTGTCAGCTTAAAATGCGTTAGAAAGAAAATTTGGAAATAAAACTATTTGCAAAAACTTCAAAGGGATTGACCCCACCCCCAGCCCCCCAGTAATTCAAGCCCCGACATTTGCCTCTTTTGCTGAAGGAAAAAAATGTTTTTATCAATGTGTTGTTTTTCTTCTATTAAACTAATAAAGTAAAATACTTATAAAATACTGTATATCGCTATCACAGGTATGCAACAGATAATATTAATCTTAACAATGAGAACTCCATTGTCTCTATTTTTTCGGGATAAAATATACTTATTTTATAATACATTTAAAACACAGAAATAAAAATAAGGGGTCACCAGATTAAAAATCATTTATCCTGCCTCTAAAGCAGCTTATTTAGATATTTTAAAAAAAAAAGTAAGGTCAAATGAAATGATTAGTTTTTTTAATTGTTTTAAACTATTTGTATCATATACAGTACTCAATTATCAATATACATTTGTTTTAAAGAAATTAAATTGGCACCTGGGAACCTGAAAACTACTGTATTATATTATTGCTAAAAACAACATAAAATGTATACTTAAAGAAATAAAAAAAATTCGGAAACAACATGAATTTCACAAATGTGAAAATAAGTAGTTCATAAATTATTTTGTATTATTCACCAACATACATTTTTTAGAGGGTTACCTGTGGTGAACTGAAAGTGAATATAGGACTTATTTCAACAGAAAACATATTTCCAGATACATTTGTCATATTTTACAGTCACTCCTATTGTTGTGAGGGGCTATTTTGATGCACAAAGTATCCAAACATGACAAGCTTCAGTGCACTGCCTTGTAAACATGACATGGTGATGTGACATGACAACGTTGATTTCTGCAATTGTCGCCTACAGCTACACACAAAGCAAAGTCGTTTGCACGCAGATATACAAACAGCATGGATGAAGAGAATATTCTAACACCATACAATGGTACCTGTATGAGCCGTTATTGTTAGACTACAATAATCTAACGTGTTCACACAAACGAGAGTGAGGATTCAGACGAGGATAGCCGCCAGTTTGTTTTAGCAGCTGTCAGTGGATAAACCCGCCCACAATTCTCTGTGATTGGTTGCAAATATGAACGTTGACTGTTCAGTAATTCTCCAGATTTGCACGGTGCTGTACAGCCTCTTTTTAATGTTACTGGTCGTTCAACCTTCTCTTTAGTCACATCGAGTGTCATTGTACTGTAATAAGTTAGATAAGGTAGTAACACAGCAGCCTGCATGAAAATACAATATTCTGTTACCATGCTCTTGGGGGAAAAAAAAAAAAGGGACGAAATGAGCGTCCCAAGAAAGGTTCTGGGGACACTGGGACCAGTGTTCCAAAAGTGGGACTGTCCCGTCCAAAACGGGACATCTGGTCAACTACTCATGATCTGCCTGGACTGAGCTACCACAAGCAGCCAGGATGACAACAATTCAACAGGACAAATCTGCAAAGGGTTTTAACATGGCAATTCCTCAGGAATTACCATTTAATTAAACATAATTAAACTTAATTCGTTCAGGGGAATTGAGGGTGGCAGTCTAGTCCTGTTCTTCAAAATGCCTCACACTCATCACTTTTGTGTAAGGACATTCAAGAGGAAAACCACATGGAACAGCTTATATATAAAAACATGTGGCCAATTAGGTGTTCATTTCAAAACGAGGGAGTATGTGTGCTATGGAATGGATTTACAGACATGGAAAAGCTTTAAGAAAAAACAACAACTTGGCATCTGAAGCAGTTTACTCGTGAAGATTCACAAACAGTTAATTCAATTTCAGCTGTCTTGTACTACATGGAGTCCAAGTCACAGGCTGTAACCATGGCAACCGGTGAATTCGGTTCAGCTTTGTCTTGCACTATGATACAACTAGTTCCTAATTGACATATGTTGTTACCATGGTAATGACAGTTGTTAAAGCCTGGGGTTCAAAATGATCATGGGTGCACAGCTCCATTTCTCGAGGGTCTTTCTACACCATTATGTTTATGTCATCAGTTAAAACGCAGATATGACTGGTTCAATTATGTAATGCAGGGTACGACTGAAACAAACACAGGGACTAGAACGGCTGTCTATGTGGTGACCTCTGTATCCATTAACAAACTGTGTTTTACTGACTTAACAGACATCAGAACAGTGAATTAATTAATATATACACAATTCTCAAGGGGGGGGGGGAGGTCTTCATGAGCCTTCCGTCAGTAACCAATGATACTAAAGCAGCTTGAGGGACCTAAATTATGAAACAGAGAGAATTTGAAACAGACTTTGATGCACCCTGCATTATATTTTCCCCAAATCTCATTAACTGTACACCAAAATTACTGATCTAATTCCTGAATTCCTGAAATTGGTTAAGCATTCTATGTAAGACAAGGTATTTGCTGCAAATGTTTATAGGAATGGTCTGCATATCCTGCAGCCATGTTCTAGTATTAGTGCTGTATGTATTATTGCATTTGCATTTCTGTGCAAAATGTGTTTACTGTAACCAGGAGACAAATGTACATTACATGTAGACCTTTAGGCTCTACTACACTGTCATCTTCTTGAGAGCAATATCAAGATGATATTTGCAATACATAACGTAAGGAGTCCCTTTTGCGTAGCGATGCAGTCACCTGAAAGGACCTTGTATTCCAGCCTAACAGTCTAACGTATAGAAAACAAAGTTGAGGGCAGTGTGTATCTAAACCAGTTAAACCCACAGATAAAATACACCCACATTGGCCTGCGGGAGTAAAATCTCAACTTGTAAAGGGAAAGCTACATAGTATTTTAGCTGTGCTACTGTAGTTGCTGAAATTAAACAACACTGACTAACCATATAAAAACATACTATGTAACACAGTTGGAACATGGAATTTAGGAAATTACTAAAGTATTTTGTATGCTTGTGTTGTTCTGCACTGAAATCCCATTTTTGGTTGAACACAAACCAGATCTAGAGTCTGGTAACAAAAAAAATGTTCTTACCAGACAAATTTGGACTCCTTCTGCAGATGTAGATGATAAAGTATACTGCAGGGTTTTCAGATCATGTCATGTTGCCTAGCAACTGGATGGTGAAACCTCATGGGTTAAAAGCCGCTCACGAGCGCTACAGCTCAGTACACTGGTACCTGGGGGTCTGCTGCACCGTTTCATAACCACCCTTTAATTCCAATTTATAACCTAGTGGGGTCCTTTATTATACAAATCCTGGTTAACTCTTTAGCCCATTCAAGTGCTGAAACAAAAAGCATCTGCATTATAAACAATAGCATTTGAATAATAGCAGCAAGCTGTCATTCTTGTGTAGTAGGAGAGAGTTGGGGCAGAGGCGTAGAAAGATGGGCCTAACCCTAACAAGAGTGTAGTGCAGTTTTACATTGGCCTGTCTTTCTGCACCAGGTGAAGAGCGGGGCCCATCTTTCTGCACCTGTGCTCAGAGTGGATAATAGATGTTGCATCGCTCTCCATTCAGCAACATCCTTGGCATTTAAAATACTAACACTTCATAAGAGTTTCTACATCATCTTGATAGCAGTTGCTCAGTAGAATTATGCAAAGGATGTGTAAAAAAGCTTTGCGAGTCAAGATTTTAGACAGTAACCGCACTGAAGCATTTTTGCAGATTAGAGTACTGAAGCTAGAAGACAATGTTGCTTATTTTTTAAGTTCCAGATAAAAATGAATTAATTAAAAATTAAGAAAAACCCATGCAAAGGATCCAGCAGTCGGTTACCCAAAAAGAAGTTGGCAAATAAAAATGTTCAGACAGCAGACAACTGCTGACCTTAGACAGGCTCAGCTGTACACAAATATCAGCTTCTTAGAATATAGATATTTGAGAGATGACTGAAAAATCTGGCAGAAAAAAAGAAAAATTAGCAGATACTGCAGTACTTCTTTTGAAGGAAACCGGCTATTCAACATTTTGTGATGCATTCTATAAATGACCTTGTATTCAGAGTTGGAAGCCAGTATAATTGACAGAAGCCTCCCACATAGAACAGCGAACAGTTATGATGGGTTCTATTGTGACAGTTGACTTTAGAATGTTTCACCGAGGTAATTTTCCATGGACCAGCATAACCAGCACAACCAGTTGAACACCAGTAAACCACTAACTCCGACCACACTACAGCAGTCCTGGTCATCGCTGGCTTCATAAAGGCTCTGTCTGGCATGACAAAGAAAAAAACTACTTTTTACTATGCTATCTATAACCCACAAAATGCAATGTGAGAATGTTCCAAGCCATGGCCTCAAGTCAAGTCCCCCCTCCCCCCCCTCCCCCCCCAAAGTAAAGAATTTACATGGAATTCTTTTGAAACAAGGCTGTGTGGTCCAGTGCTTAAAGAAAAGGTCTTGTAACCAGGAGGTTCCCGGTTCAAATCCCACCTCAGCCACTGACTCATTGTGTGACCCTGAGCAAGTCACTTAACCTCCTTGTGCTCCGTCTTTCGGGTGAGACGTAATTGTAAGTGACTCTGCAGCTGATGCATAGTTCACACACTCTAGTCTCTGTAAGTCACCTTGGATAAAGGCATCTGCTAAATAAACTAATAATAATAATAATAATAATAATAATAATAATAAAGTAAGTGACTAGTTGGTGAATCGTGCCCAGATAGCATTCACTTCTGAGCCTGTACAATAACACCTTCAGGCAGCGCTACAAGATGTTTTCCAAAAGCTTTCTTTTGTGGCAACGCTAGAGTAACCTGCAGCTGCATCTGCCCGTGGCCCTTGCAACAGCAGTTTCTAAAGGGAAATTGTTTAAATAAAGTGTTTAAAATAGAGAGAAAATCAAATTAAATTATACATCATGGCACACTGCTATTGTGGGGAGAAAACACGCCCGACGACTAATGTAATGCAGTGAATGCCTGTGTGTCACTGCATGTTTCTTGCTAGTTTTTTGTACTTCTGCAAAGTGTCGTACAAAGAATAAAAATGCTTTAAAGCACAGCCGATTTCCAAATTCCAAAAGCCTTTAAAATTATCAATAAGCACAACATTTGACCTACAGACCCAAACTTTGCTTCAGTGCAATTATGGCCTGTCGCTAATGTAGTGTTGAAGTGGCGCGATACTGTTTTCATGCCGATTCAATTAAAATATAATCTACTCAAAAAAAAAAAAATCTAACAGTCTGATAGCTGAATTGAGGTAAAAGAAAACAGCCCTAAGTTTTAGGAGATGATACTTCTCTGCTTTCCTGGTAACAGATCGAGCAATATGTTTAATTTAATTCTTCCTGTGGGATTACACACGATTATTGACCAGTTAAGGAATTTAAAAACAATTTCTTCTTCCATCCTTGACTTCTCCCAGCCTAACAAAGCATCAAGCACCTAATCCTGCTTGACACCACACACACAGCGAAATATCTCTGCAGCAGAAATGGACCAATCAAGCTATATTTTCTTGCTAATACAGTACATTGAAGAATTCCTGCAGCAGATGAGATAGATTATGATTAAGCATTGTATATCTTCAGCTGCTAAAACATCTTAGAATCATAAGAAAGAGAGAGAAAGAATACATTCTTAAAGTAATTTCTCAGGTAAATGCAAATGAGTGCAATACATTACTGGCCCTCTTTGTAGAGACAATACACAGGGATTCATTACATTATCTTCCGTTATTCTTATGCACTTATAGGATAGAGAACAAGGTTCATAACCGACAGCAATGTCTCATTTCAGAGAGTCCCCAGCGAGGAAACAGAATAACTGAATTGGAACTTAGAGGCACACATCCATTTACAAGTTCACATGTGTTGATGTATCACTAGACAAGTGTCCTTTTGGGAACAACCAAGTATCGAGAACTCACAGCACAATGAAACTGAAAGGTGATCTCTGCATGAGTTTGCCAGAGCAGTGATATTTCCCTTGCTTTTGGTCACCTATAAAATGTGATTTATATCCCGCAAGATGACTTCCATAACCACAAGAGGAATTGTCCTCCTGTGGTCCTGGGGCTGGCTTGAAAATGGTTTGATATTGATCCCATTCTTTTCCATCAGCACCAGATGGATGGAGGAAGCTACCTAATGAGCATCCAATTCAAAGCATGCTAAGCGTTTAGAACCGCAGGTAGCAAAATAAACATTTAGGCAGAACGGAGGGCTGTGAATGAACTTTACCATCAGGGAACTATGAGATTGGCTGTGTTTTGCCAATCTTTTACAAGATTAGTTTTAGACTAGTTTCATGGTGCAAACGGACAAACAGGCAGCAGTCTAACATCAAACTGGTCTCAATTGGCAATACAACTACTCCCTCCAAGCCACTTTTATACAGAAGTGGCAATGCAAATTGAATTGCTGAATGTAGATTGGAACAATACATCTACTTGTACAGCCTGGCTTCATGGAGCCAAAACAATGTTAAGAAGTCAGTGTCCAACAACAAATAAAGATGTTTGATTATTGACTTTGTTTGATGCATGAAAAAACACGATATGAAATAGAACACACACTCCAAGTCTGCCTCAGAGTTAAGATTACACGTGGCACACCCTTGCAACATCTGATAGCCTCCAGCTTGACCACAACAGATCATAGGAAAATGTGAAAAGTTAATTAAATCTATTATTCATGAAAAACGTTTTTGTATCATGATGCCCTCAGCAGCATGCCACTTCTCAAAACACAAATATGTAAAAAGCAAAAAATGACAGATTGAGTTTCAATATTGTATGTTACCAGTTATAAATGTATTAACATGTACTGTACAGCGATCTACAAAACCTATTAGTACTGTAGTTGGATGCAATGATTTACAGTAAATGTTGCACACACTGTCGGTTTCTTCAAATTACCACAAATACTAAAATATATCAATGTTTTCCAGTAATCAGATCTTCTTGTAATTCTGGATAATGGGAGGAGCAAGGGGATATGACAGGAATTTAATATAAAACTACTGTACATACAAAGATGCATTTTATTTAAATCTTGCCTGCAACAGATGAGTGTGTAACCCAATAGAAAACAGGAAGATCTATTTCCATTTGAAGTGGTGGAGACTCACAGCACATATAACATGTGATAACATAATCCTAAACAAGGAATCCACTTCTGAAATAGGTGCTACAATCTATGAAGGAAAAAACACAAAGAGAACAGAAAGTAGCTTGAATAAATAAATAAATACAGTACTTTCCAAAATGGCTTATTTTAAAATTGAAATAGTACAGCACCGGAGATTGCCATTGAAAACTCAAAGCAACATTTTACAAATCGAGTATTACAGACCCATAAATCTGAACCGTTGGTGTTTTTAATTGCAAAAGCAACCACAGTCTTCTACACCAATCCACGCTTTACTATAAAACCACAGAGGCAAATGTATTGCTTCCAGTGTTAGTCGGAAATTTCAATGTGGCTTGTAAATTACAATTAGGCCCACCACAGTAAGTGCTCTTCATCCATGCACCCAAATGCTTATGTTGCCGGGTAATTTTTTCACTACAGTAGATATGGATTTTGGATTCTCAGGTGTTACTAAAACCAGGGCCTTGCATGTCCTTAAGATTGGGAGAGGGGCTGTTTTAAACACAACATTTTACAGTAGAGTGCTGATCGCATTACAGCTTAAAAAAAAAGTTAAATAAATAAATAAATAAATAAATAAATAAATAACCCACAGACCGGAAACCACAGCAAACAAACATGAAAACGAGAAGCTGATACAGTTAGAGAGAGAGAGAGAGAGAGAGAGAGAGAGAGAGAGAGAGAGAGAGAGAGAGAGAGAGAGAGAGAGAGAGAGAGAGAGAGAGATACTGTAGACAGATTACGGTCAGTGTTAAATTTTGACCATAGTTAAAAAATTTTAAGGGAGGTGGGGTATCTACAAAGCACATATATTTAAAAACCTGTGACATTTATATTATTATTATTATTTGTTTATTTAGCAGACGCCTTTATCCAAGGCGACTTACAGTGACTAGGGTGTGTGAACTATGCATCAGCTGCAGAGTCACTTACAACTACGTCTCACCCGAAAGACGGAGCACACAGAGGTGAAGTGACTTGTTCAGGGTCACACAATGAGTCAGTGGCTGAGGTGGGATTTGAACCGGGGACCTCCTGGTTACAAGCCCGTTTCTTTAACCACTGGACCACACAGCCTCCTATGGCTTAGCCACTATCCGCTTAGTGCCTAAGCAGACTGTTGGAAAAGCAAATACGGTCAGATTTCTAGGAAAAAAATGATAAATGAAAGTGTCAGGAAACACCTGTTGTTTTTGCAGTCCTTAGATGGTGCATCTTATATATCACAATTTGCAGCCATTTAAGTAAGCGGTAAAACGCATGACACAGGAGTGAAAGGGAATTGAAAGCATGCTACTGCTCTGTATGTGAATGGCAGAGGTGCAGTGGAGAGGGAATGGCATTGCACTGCCGCAGTGGAGAACAGCAGGGCACGGTCCAGGCTGCACACTGGAACAGTCAGAGGGAAAACATTCACCTCTGTCTTAGTCTTAATTAGACACATTACAGATGACTGGTGTGCCTGTGTGCCTTAGTGCAGACAGAGCGACAGCTTTAGTACACAGATTGACAGGACCAAGACAGCCGAGATGTGAGTAGTAGGGGGCGGGAGGTAAACTGGGCAAAGTCCCCTTGGAAGGCTTTCTTTCAACAAATCTAAAACAAAACACAAAACAAATGTAGGTAGGGAGGTAGGGAGGGAGGGAGGGAGGGAGGTAGGTATTATGTGTTATTATTTAAAATGGGTCATCAATCACAATAATAGCCTTTGCAGTCATTTGTTACAGGTTACTGGGAAAGGACCAAGGGCATCACTTTAAATGTACTAAGGTCACATTCTTTACAAGGCTGGTCAATTGAAATTATAAGGAAATACTTCATTAAGTCAAGATAAAGACCAGAACTGTAATCCAGGCTGTGTCAAAGAAAAATGAGCCAGCAGCAGCAGAAGCCATTAAGACACAGTGACAACAACTGATAACTCCTGTCACATCCAATTCCAATAATTCCAACTCTGCTTCCTCAAGATGCACAATTAAAAATATGTTCTGCGATGCTATCACTACCATCATGTGCAGTATTATAGTAGTATTGACTGGGGAAATAGACACTACCAATAGTTAATCATACTGTTTCCTCATACAGTAAAACTGACCAGCTCTGTCAGGATGTGGACTGGCTATTAACACAGTTACAGAATTTTCTTAAACAGGTACAGCAAAAGCAGGAATGGCCAAACACCAATATGCACTTCCAATGTAATGTAGATTTTAAGACTTGGTGTTGTTTTACAGTAGCAGGAGTACAATGTTCCATGCATATTATATGCATAGTATACCAAATGCTGTATGCAATTTTAAAAGCATGACAGCGCACTATATTGAATGGCTTATTATGTTGGGTTAAAAAGTGAATTTTAAACATGTTAAAAACTATATTTAAATGGAAATGAATACCTTAACCCTGCATCCAGTAATGCTTCATATAAAATATTTCCTCTAAATTAGCACATTGTTAACTCATTGGCATTAGTCTACCAGAAACTGTGCTGTAGTTCTCTTCATTTACTACAATACCTGAATACTAATC
Source organism: Acipenser oxyrinchus oxyrinchus (assembly GCA_030684275.1). NCBI lineage: Eukaryota > Metazoa > Chordata > Actinopteri > Acipenseriformes > Acipenseridae > Acipenser > Acipenser oxyrinchus. Next base: position 31,497,283 of record CM060259.1, read on the forward strand.
CGCTAGGGTGTATTTAAGCAAGTCAACACCAGAGTAAAAGGGTAACACCTTCATACCATTTCCGAAACTGCACGAGCTGACCAAACCAGCAACACCCACAACAGCAATATAGGATATGAATAAGATATGAATAATAAGATATGAATAATAAGAACAGTTATTAACCTTCTCAACCCATGGTGCCCGAATACCCTTTAGAATAAGGACTGCTGCAGTGGTAATTATCCAGCCTGGACCAATTTAATCTAAACAGACTACGACCTGGGAGCGATCCAATGCCATCTGTACACTTTCCTTGCTATAAAAAACATAAAAGCTGGGGTGTCAAGTTTATAAAGGCTTCGGTTTCATTAACTACATTTTTTATTGCTTACTAAATTGCAGCACTGTTTATCAATGCAGAGTCGTTGTCTACTACAGTTCCTGAACATTGCACAACCAGGCCCCTAGCTTCCTTTGTCACCGCTGCACAATCAATAAACGTATTAAATGGAGGTTTACTGTACTGCAGTTAGTGTAAAAGTTTACAATTACTTATTAACAAGTTTAAAGTGAACACCCATCCACCCACAGATGCAAATTCTTACCACTGAAGCTTACTTCCTCGTTTGGATCACTACATGTATCAACTGAGTACTTGTATTAGGTGGTGCTGGGGTTCAAGGTAAAAAAAAAAGCGGTCTGCATTGTACAGTATGTGAGAATGTGTGTGCAAGTGTTTTATCACTAGTCAGATCGTACAGGATCTTTCTGTGGTGTTACACACGCCTTTAATCTCAAGTACAATCTTTTTAAAATGTTAAATATCATCTATTTTTAGGAATCTTGAACATCAGGCTATAAACAAAAATAATACGCTAGCCATGTCTTTAAATGAGAATATATATTTACAATATGCATGTAGAGTATTTATTTTCAAGGAAGTATATGAACGCTTCCAGTTGGGATATTTATGTTCCCAACACCGATACAGAAACTTGTCTCATTAAAGAAATGGAAATGACTCAGCAGTACAATCAACCACATTCCAAACTGAACATCTGCACTTGTATCCAAGTTTTGATAATGCAAACTAGAAATATGAAACAAATAATGAAGACACAGCCACATTCAAAACCAAAACACGGAACTGGTTAAAAGAGACATTTTCATTGATGTCAATGTATTGAATTCTACTGGTGACCACAACTTCATTAGTCACTCACACGAATGCTTCTAGAGCGAGAGGCTCTTGACTCACACACACACAAAGTCCTATTCAGGTTGAGATGTACTTTCAGCAGGACACCCAGCCTCGAAAGAGGAAGGGGCAGAGATGAGAGGCAATTGGGGGAGGTTGGAAGTGGAGAGATGGAGAGAGCAGTACCATATGTAAGAGGCACAAGAATAAAGAATGGTTTAGCTTGCACAATCACTCAGCCAAGCCCAACCCCACTGTGACAGACTAATGCATGGTTCCACCAACCTTGGATAAGCAGATGACTACTTGCTGGTTCACTACACTATTCACTGGAGAGTTTTAACTATACTGCCCCCGGCATGCTAATTATTGATGAGCAATCTGTACCATGCTGCATCACTTGGCCTTTCCGTTTCCAATTATATAAAGCAATGTATGAACAAGCCCGACTACTGTTTGGTGGACACCAATGGTCTCCACCCCCAGACAATCCTGCCTCCCACCAATCCCCCCCAATCCCCCCCCCGTAGGTTTTGTGTCTCAGAACAAGGCTGGAGAGCAAATGACTGATTAGTTTCCAACATAGTTAAGCCACACTTGATAACATTGTCAAGAGATATCAATGACCATGATGAAGATAAGGTGTAACAAACATCAGCCATTTCAAAACGAAGCCTTCACAAATGTATGGTTTTGGCATTGTTTGCATCTCACTGTTAGTCAGCCCATACTCTACAGTACATTCAAATCAGAACGTAGAAGTAAATTTTGCAGGTACCAGTGTGGGTGTATCTCTCTTTCTGTATGTAAATCAGGCTGCGATTCTAAACATATCAAACAATACACTACTGTAGACATACCCACGCTGGCCCTGAGGTGCACAAAGTGAATAAACTACAGTACAATAAACATAAACAATCAACTGCACAGTATTTCCAGTAATCTGTGGAACAGTTTGAAAACTGAAGCAGAGTCAGAAAGAGGTAATGGGGCGTTTCAATGTATATTGTAAAGAAATGCAAATAGTAATTACATGCTTAAGTATCTAATCCTCATTCAAACAAACTAACCAAAAAAAGGGAGGGGGCAAATGGAGGAAACAGCATTGACAGTTTTATTTATTTGAATTCACGAGAAAATAATTTAAACAATGAATTTCAAAACTGTAATAAACACACTTTAAGATATGATCCTGCTGTTGTTAATAATAATAATAATAATAATAATAATAATAATAATAATAATAATAATAATAATACTACAACTATTACCAATATTAATATTGCCTAAGTAATTAGCCGCATGTCAGTGACATTCTCCTCCACACTTAGCACCAAGATCATTTTGGAACCCAGTACCAGCTTAGAATGCAATACTGCACTTGACTGGTTATGGTACACACTGGACAACATGAATATAAAATTAAGGTAGAAATTCACTGTACCTCTCAGTGCAGGCACTTATACCATATCATTATCAGCAGGGCATGAAATCAAAAAGCCACTGTGACAGAAAGACAATGACTCTTGGTGGTAAATCTCCCTCCTGACCTGTGAGGGCGCTGAGTAATGGGAACAGAGTAACCTGGACTGCTTGGCCTGACACTTCATTCCCAGGGTTAAAAGGAAGTCGGTCATTTAGAAAAGGGGCAGAGCTTTGGTACATTAACCGATTGACCCGGAAGGGAAATAATGTGTCAGCCGAGGATTGGAGGAGCAACTGCAATCGTTTACCAAGGGGTCATGAATGACGGTATAAGTAGGGGATGAAGCGACGTAATCTGTTCCTTCGTTTTGGTTATTGGAAAAGAACCTGAGGATTTGTGTATATGTATCGTGAGTGTTTTGTTTGCTTGTCTAATTGTGTCTTGTGTCGCCAAGGGCCAGCACAAACCCGGCACTGCACTTGTATCACGAAGAAACTGTATTTGCACCACGAGCACTAATTCACGCACAAAACGAACTTGTGTATGTGTTTTATGTTTTGTGTGGGTGTATAATAAACATGACTATTATTTCGGGACAAACCCGGGGATTACAAATTAAGTAACACAAGATTACACTTGGTAGCAGGGAAAACAGGGCTTTTGTTGACCATGAAATGTACTCATGTATCTAATTTTTCTTTAAGGTAAAACACTTCTGAAAATATGTCAAGGTCGATAATCACTTTGGCTAGTGCCATCACCACTGAAATGTTTATCGACTTAAGTTGAACCTTGTATTTTTGAATGAGTGTTTATGAATAAAAGAGTTTGTAATCACTGATCTGTTAATATTATACATGTAACAAAATGGTAAAGAGTAAATTCTATAATCTGTGCTTCATTACTATAGTATTTACCATTCCTCTACCCCAAGTTTAAAGTCAAACTGTAGGAACCTCAAGCAGGTTAATTCAATAATCACAGACAGCAGTACGATATAGTGGATATTGTCTACAGAAGGATTTAAACACAAGTATCGTAGTAACACTTCTGTTACTGCTAGTCTTTACAGCCCACAGAGACAGCCCCTTACAGTTTCACACCTTTGTTCCATTGCCATGGTCAGTACAAGCCAAGAACAGAATCAGGCAAAAGCCCAACACTCTCCAATCAGACTCCAAAGCTACATAGTAACACTTGGACAACTGGTGTTATTTTCAGATTCAGCATAGAGCATGTTCATTATAGAGAAGAAGAACCAAATCATTAAATTACTCATACTTGGCTTGCATTTTTGCCTAGCATTGTAATAGGAGCTTCTGCTAGACCAGAGGTGCCGAAACTGCAGCTCGCGAGCCACATGCGGCTCTTCTGTAGTTCAAAGTGTGGCTCCCGGTGAAATGCTGGGGGACGCACACTTTGCGGCTCGAATGAACTGAAGAAAGAATAATAAACTAAAATGAAAAGAAAATGGAAAAAAAGTACAAATAAATACAAGTTTATTATTTTTGTTCTGTTCATTCATGTTAATTATTCTTTCTTCTCTCCCCTTCTCTCTTTCTTTGAGCCCTGCATGTTCACTGCAAAGACATTTCATCACTTGATGACTTTTGACAATGCTCGCTGGCGCATGCTATTTTGATAACCTCGAGTGAAAGCCGGATGTGCAGTTGAAAGTCAATTTCGTAATTTTGAATTAAGTGCTCATTTGTTTCATGGAGACAATGGCATTGAGCAAACCCTCCACGAGTAATAAACGAAAGTATGACTTTGAGGAAGAGTTTACTTTCACTGAAAGCACTGGTAGCCCTGTGTTCATCTGCAACAAATCGCTTGCAAACTGTAGTCTGTACAAGGCGAGCAGCCTCAAATGTCATTATAAAACAAATCACTAATTTTCATATGAATATCCTCCTGGATCAGACTTAAGGAGAAACAAGCCGGCCTTTTTAAAAGCATGCCTCAGCAGTTAGCATATGCTCCTTTCGGCGTTCAGTAAAGAAGCTGATGCAACGACTCAAGCGAGTTTTGTATGGCATGGAATATCGCTCGTGCCAAACATTATTTTTTATAAAATTGGGAGTGTTGGCACTAGACTAGAGAATGCATGTTTAAATGTTATATTGCAGGTCTAAAATGTATATTACATTTACATATCTTAAGTCTCGTCATGAGCAGGTACTGTAATCTCTTTCAAAATAAATACAGTGCATCTGCCATCCGCAAAGCTCTCAAAAGTATTTAATGCACGCAGCAGTCATTTGTCTTTTTATGTGGTGTTTTTTTTAGTGAAATCATGGCAGTTATCGTACTTTGCTTCATAATAACCGAATATATTGAATTTAATGTGTGTAATACATACAGTATAAACAGAAATAATGGAAAAACACCCATGTTACATTTAAAGTTTAATACACTGTAGATATACAGTACAATACAAATTGCACAGGAACTGTAAGGCTCTGCAATGTTCTATCCCTTGTTGTTGTGTATTTTGCTGCCATCAAGAGACAACAACTACTGCACAGATTAACTGCAAGATTCCATTATAATGTTCGAGGGAATAAAAAATGCTATTATATTTAAAATGTCTTGCTCGCAAATATTTCATGTTTTACACTACATGTCTTGCGGCTCTCGGCCATATGAAAATTTTGGCATGCGGCTCGTAGGGTCAGGAAGTTTGGCCACCCCTGTACTAGACAGTTTCCATCTTGCTTTTCAAACCATAGACACTGACTTCTCTAGGTGCTGTGTCATTTATCACAATATAGTTGAGGGGGGTATAGTATCATAATCTCAGGGCATATGGCATTTGCCCCTCTTGTCTGTAGTTTACATTTACATTTTACATACTCTAGTCTAGAGCAGGGGTCTCCATCACTGGTCCTGGAGAGCCCCTATCCAGCTGGTTTTATAGGTGTCTTCACATCATCAGTGGCTAAAGATCTGGAACACCTGTTAATAAGTGGTTCAATTAAGTAACAGAGATTGGTTGAAACAAAAAACAGCAGCTACAGTAGTTCTCCAAGACCAGGGTTGGAAAGCCCTGCTTTAGAGAACCACTTCTCTATATGTATATATCTTAAGTATAGGCTATTGATAGTACCATAACTGGAAGTAAATAGAGACTTTCTGTCTGTCTGTGTCCAACTTCATCTTTTAAAAATGTATCTTGATAACTGGTTGTCAAATTCTGACTACATTTGCTAAGGACAGTATTCAGCACAAGATATTAGGCCTAATCATAATCTTGGGTGTATATGGAATATGTCTGTATGACCATCTTTATGTCATGTTATTTTTGACAGCTTCATCTGGTGGTTGAAATTATAACTGTGCTTACTGATTAGCAATGTGTTGGATATGAGTCGCAAATCACCGTCCACATGTTACCTCAGACCATTACACTTCTCCAGAAATTGTGGCTCATTTAATTTTCACTGCCATACTTTTTATGACCAATGTGTATGCAAAATATTGCTTCTAGCTCTCAAACCTCAATTCATTAGAAACAATATAACCTCTGTTACATTATTAAAGATCTTCTGCAACATTTATCAACATCTAATTGAAGATAGAGTTAGAACAGTAAGGGGTGATGGGGGAGAAATACAACAGGTTTGACATCAAGCCCCAGAAGTGTAGCTTATACTACGCTGATATCAAGAACTGATTTTCAAATAACATGCTTATTGCTGCTTCCCAAACTAGTTCTGTTTCTGGTTTCTTATGTTCTGTGTCAGTGCAATGTAAAATACATATTGAGTTTATATTAAGACACAGCTTGCAGACAACCTGAAAGGCTGTCAACAATTATACATTTCAGACTTACTAAATCCTTGTTCTGTGTCTGTTATAAAACCTGTTTAATTCTTAGAGCAACATTATTTGATAGATAACATTAATCTTTTAATAATTTAGACTAGCTGAGGTGAAAGCTCCAAAACTACTGTTTTGTCTCATATTTTTTAGTGAAACAGAAATCTAAGATATTTTTGCTAGTCAGCAGCGTTCTAATTGCTAGATGTGAAACTAGCCTTTAAAAACTAATATCCAGACTTCCTGCAGTGATGGAAACATTTTGTAAAGTATACCAAGTCAAGACATTTGTTTTTCTAATTCTTCTTAAGGGGAGGACTGAAGCACCTTTGGTTCCTTTAGCAAGCTACACTGACTTTACATTTCAGTAACCAGCAGACATGTGGAAGCCTCATTTCACCAATCCTATAATAAAAGACATGTGTTAATTCTTCCAAGTTTATTATGTCTTGGGTTTATTCAGTCTTGGTTTGCCAGTTTGTTTTTTTTCTGCAATTGACTACAGGCATGTGTGATTGTGTGTGTCCCTGTGAGTGTAGGGGGTCACACACTGATAGCAAACACATTTTAAGAATGGAGAGTTATTAATCCCTGCTTAATATTTCTAAGAGATCAGTCCTACGTTTCGTGCATCCTTAGGGTTTTGATTACAGAACACAGACATACTCTATTCAATCTGCGGAGGGAAGTTTTCCTTAAAATAACAGAATTCTTAGACTCCCATGTCCGAGCACACCAGAAGCAGCCACAGGAGAAATCCTTGCAGTTGTATTTCCTTGTACTTACACATTATTGGAACACCAGGGTCCCAGAAAAATCCTACAAATTACAGCTTACTCAGTCCTCAAGGGTCACCACCCCTCCACAGTCAACCAGGGCAACAAGTAAGTTTTTTTTTTGTTTTGTTTTTCTAACGAAGTACTGTATTACTATTATGGCTTTCTGTAGACTGCTGTGATATCATTTTGTAGTTTATCTGATTACATTATGTTAAATTAAAAGATCTAAATTATGTTCATATAGTTTTTTTTTTTTGTTATGTCTCAATCCTAAAATTCTAAGTTTCAAAACTTTTGGCCATAGCTGTACACTCTACTATATATGCAAGATTAATACTAAGAGGCTAGCTTTGTTTGAACCAGTTCAAGCTTGACAGCTCTCAGAATCCTTGTATCAACATGTTCTATAGAATGTTTCCATTCAATTTCCCTAAAAGGATATTTTCATACAGAACCCCACCCATGCATGAGTCACAACTTTCCCACTATATACCCAAAGGTATACCCTGTTAATATGATAGGTGAACCACACTGTACACATACAGATGGTGGACTTTATATATACAACTTTTGTGTTAAACATACAGTATAAGTTTACAATATATACACGTCTTATGTCATGGTGTTTATTCAAGTAATGGTGTTTATTCATGTAATGTTTAAAGATAAATATGAATAAGATGTTGTTATATATTGCTGTCTTCAAAACGTACACTGCTTTTGAATGTCAAAACCAGCTCTGCATGTATAGTCACCCTAAGAGATGCTTTTTGTTGGTTGTGTTTGATTTCAGGCGGACCATTGTCCACAAACAGGTGTTAATAGAGGTCAGGAAGAGACATGGAGAGGAGAGTCTTTGTGATTGCGAATGCAGGCGCGACCTCTGGGACCCAACCACACGACAGAAGAGAAAGCGCCTCAGGTTCACAGCTCCAGCACTTCAAACACATAGAAGATTTAAAACTGGGAAGGTAGCAAGGTGTCAAATCTCACAACAACTTGAGGAACATGTGATGAATTTATATACTTTTATCGTAGTTATGATAACGGGAGCACCTCCAAGAAGACAACAGATTGATCTACAGCCAGCTAACAGCAGGCTGCTGTAGGCCTTGGCCTGCACAGAGACACGCTACAAGATGTGCACACTTTACTTAAGATGTTCCATGTGATAACATCCTGCATGTACTGTACTGTACAGTACACTCGACTGTTGAATATAAAACATCAGACATCAACACGGTCCAAGCTGTTAATAGCAGGAAGGAGTTTGATAGTACATGTTTTTCATTGACAGCTTTTCCACATGTTACCGAGGCATTTTTTGTTTAATCCCCATTTAAATTTTTAAGTGGTTTTATCTGCAAAAAGAATGTGCGACTGAATTCTTTTAACAACATCAAACAATCTACTGTAATTTATTGAGCCCCCTCCCCCGTCTCTGAACTATGCTGTACTGTACTTGGGTGTAGAGCAAAATTTTCTGTGGGTTGTGTTTTGTATTTAATACACTTACAGAATCATCTCCTGCATTACAATCTAAGATTTATGGCAACTTAGCTGCAGTACAACTTTTCTAAAAGTTGATTTTAGAATCTATTTTTTTTTTGTAAATGCACTACCTTCCCTTTCAGGTATGTTTGGGAACATTATACATTATACCATATTGTCAATTTTGCAGTAATGACTAAATTACTCTGAAAATGCTTCCCAAACACCCTCTGATCATTAGAATCTTCAGAGGATCCTCATACAGTAATAGAACAACTGGAGATACAGAATAACCCTAATGTACAAATGTGCTGCTGAACAGGCTTCCTATATTCTATAGGCCGATTCAAATGAGCAAGCTGGTTTGCTTCTCTGATCGAATACTGCTCAGCTCTAGTATTATAACCACTTCTCCCATTGCGTTTAACTGCTGACCAGGCAGGTGACAGAATCTACTCATATAGTAAGATTGATCTTTGACAACTGAAAATGATCAACAAGGGTTACACCATAGCTTCAGGTTTAACATGTATTTTTATATAAGCATTGCTAAATACAGTAACCGCCTCTCGTAACCACTGTTCTCTGTTTCAGCGCCAGTATGACGTTCCTTAAATAGATTGCTCTCTTATCACGAGAACTAAAAAGTTCCTGTTATTGCCAACTGGATGCTAGTGAAAACACTGTTAAAAGTCCACTATTCTCTTCCTGTTTTTGCCTCATATATGTGTAACATAGAGTAATATTTAATGACATACACTCTGTGCATTTGATGGGTTGGACAAGTTGCTTAAAGTAAATTATACAGCACAGTATTGCATCCAAAGAGTTTCACTTTTACTGTAATCACACTGGAAATTTGACAACATTTACCTGGTCAAATTACTTGACTGACTGCACACCCACACACACATAACAACCTCAAGGGACTCCTATCAACCTATAGAAATGAAGAAAATGAAAGGTAATTGATAAAAGAGTTTATAGACATTGTACTTAAGCTTATCGTCATCCTTGTTACAGTCAACACCCTATTCACTCCACTGATAGGAGTTAATTTTTGTACTGCAATATTCTCATATGTGCATGCATTTATCTGAATGATGAAGGGATGGGTCCACATCAAACACTTCCTTCAATAAAGGGAAGAGATTAAAACACAATGTTAACTAATCATTCAGATGCACTGCTAAAACAGTCTGGTTTTCTGCAGCCTTTTTTGAGAAACTGCAAACACATTTGTCAGATTTTGCAACTTTCAGTACTTTAAACAATCCTGAATCTGTTCTGTTGCTCCTACTACAGTACAGATCAAGAAATCTGAAGGCGAACAGTGCTGAAAGTTATAAACTCTGACAAATGGGTTTCTCGCACAAGGCTGCAGAAAAACCAACAGAGCAAATCTATTTTCATTTCTAGATGTTGAGCATGGAATAAACCTAATCTTGTTCCTTAAAAGATCTGAAATGCAATTATCGGCAACACCTGCTTATCAAAACTAGATGTGTGTCGCCAGAGGAATCGAGATATTTGTAAAGGGATAAGTCAGATGAGCACAGCGGGGGTTCCTCCCCATACTGAGCCATCACCACCAAAAAACAATTTTATGAGATAAAATCCGCCACATGACCCTAAAGACTGGCAGTAAAGTAATGAAGCAGAATCGTGGGAGAGAGTCCGGCAGCAAGGGTCAGTGAGAGGAGATTAATGAAGATCAGAAGAAAAAAAAACACTGCTATTTCCAGCCCCATCTTGCTCTTTACATCAGGAAGTAAAAATGTGAATTATTTGTACTTTGGTCAATGGCAATGCACTGTAACGAAAACACTTATTCTCTCTGGCATTGGCTTGTTATTGATGCCAGCAATCAATACAAGGAAGCATCAATTGAAACCTCAGGCTTTCATTTGCAGTTTATGGTACAAAAATGGAAGAAATAACATGTTAGATTCTCTAAGTGTAACTTTACATGTAAGACTTAAACTCAAGCACTGGTCACAGAAGTCTGTTTTGAATATATATATATATATATATATATATATATATATATATATATATATAATCTATCAAATAAGTGAATTGAAATAAAACCAACAGTAATTTCATCTGTAAAACTTGCCTCTAACAGTTTCACTTCTGCTAAGAAAACAGGAAAGAGGTGGGTTTCTGCTGACACTATGATGTGTAACAACTTTTAAATAATCCTTTTTGGGGGGAGGGTTGTCTTTTTAAGCTGTTTACAATGCTGCAAATGTGTAAAAGTACCAAGGTATAGTTTTAGAATACAGAATTGGCACCTGTAGAAGAATGGGTGTGGAATTCTTTTCACTTGCATGTTAGTACTAGTCTGACCTACTCAAGGGGCAATGCAGATCATGTGCAGTCAGTAATGGAGCCCACAGAGCATTTCCTGTGTTGTCACTTACCAGTCTTTCGCAGCTCACAGACAGTACAGATGCATTTATTGTTGGTATTTATTTCAAAATTAAGAACTGTTGCTTTAATAGTACAATGCAGAATATCATGTATTAATGATTGTATCTAAAAACAACCAACCAACCAACTAAGAGAGTAACTCATAGCACTCTATTTTAAATAGTATATCAGAATTTGTCAAAATATTAACCCTTGGATTTAAAATGCAGCACCTTAATATTGTATAATTTTTACAGGATGAATCACTGCCACATTTCAAAATGTAATGCTACAAAACACTCCTGTACAGAATAGGGTAGTATTTGCATGCACAAATTGACCACCTAAAAATAAACTGGCAGAGGTGCATCTTCCTCAGATAATATAACAAAAAAGTACTTTATTTTTCCGGATTTTTGGTCAAACACAGCAGGTTAAATCAATGAACTGTTTTCTTGATGAAATGACTGTGCCAAAATACAGTAAAACCACCGTATTGCAAAGAATAAATTTATTTTATATTTACAGTAATGCAGTGTAATTCAATATTCACCCTAAATCAATTGAAGCTTTTGTGTTAGAGCTACAGAATCCTGTATCGGCGCTGAACAATAGCAATGCATTGCTCCTTCTTGGGTTTATAATACTGCACTTGTCACATCATTTTGGGTTTCCGACACCCACCTCATTTACACCAACAATGAAATGGGAGTCAAGCAACCTGAATGCAAACCAGTTTGGAGCTGACTGGAGTTTTAATCTGATTGAAATGCTTCATTTCAGAAGTGCCGATTCCCTTGAACCCGATTGAGTTTTGCACACACAGGCTGCACACTTGTTTTCAGATTTTTAGTAATCAATTCCAAAAGGGTCAAATCCTTGTTCGTGTAAAAGCAGTAACTGATAGTACTGTTCAGCAGATGACTTGAGAGTATCTGTATCATTCCCAATCAAATCTGGTCACACTCTCAGACCCCTTCAAATCAGCTTCAAATTCACACCGTCTGAAAGTTCAAGATTTTGACAATCTGTTGAATATCATCCTTTTTGTTTTCATAAGGATATTGTCCAAAACTTTTTTGACCTCATTCCAAACCCCAATCTGTATTGTCCCTTGTCTTACAGAAATGCAGACCCTTTTGCCATCATTTTAGGGTGCCTGATTCATTTCTGACATCAAATCAATACCACAACATTGTTTTGGACAAAATGGCACGACATACTGCATCAAGGTGTCCTGTATCTTTAGGCAACTTCCTGTCAATTCTGGCTCCCTGAGAGGTTTAAATATATAGGATTGATTTGATCCAACATGATGTCGAAATGTTAGGCGGCACCCATCATTTTGACATAGGTGACCCTGAATTTATTTTGTGCTAGCAAAAAGAGGTTTGTGGAAAGTAAGTGTCCATATAAAACCTTGGAACAATTATACAATGAATGCAGCCACCTTGTCTTGAAAAAAAGGTCATCACGAACCCAGAAATCAAATCCAATACTACTAATATTAATTTATATATATATATATATATATATATATATATATATATATATATATATATATATATATATATATATATGTCGCTTCATTATCCGCCCCAAAAGAAAACACGACTACATAATACTAACAGGATGCATTACAATGTATCACCGCATGATTAAGAAAGAAAAAAAAAATCTTGTATTGCAAACATTTCCAAAGCAAAAAACACACCCACCTTGACACTGGAACCCTTGCTTCCCGAATCCCCTGCAGGTAAAACGGGAACAAATGATTAGAACAGGGACCAGAAAACCGTGCTTTAACATCCAATTATTAACTGGACGCCTGTCTGCAAATCTGTCAGAATTCCTACAATAGCAGAAATAAGAAAGGAAGCACGGCTGCAAATGTCAATACTCTCCTGAAGCATCTAGGAAATGCATGTCGCAAAATGCGCGTCTGAATGCAAGTATTTATATATGGCTCTATTGAAATGTTCCGTAAACATCTACAGTATATAGCACTGAATGCAAAATGAACTAGTGGCATTTTCTTTCTCGCAATATCACAATACTTTCAAATGTTACGATTTACGATAACTTGCAATCTGTTTAAAATACAACTCAAAATGTAAACTATGGAACATTAACCAATATAACGTAACACACAAAAAAATATTATATATTACTCCTATTAAATTGGCAATTAATAACCACTTTTTTCTTTAAATTAAAAAAGTAAAATAAATACTGTACAAGCTCCTATCCAAGTGACATTAAGTTCTGAAACGGAATATAGCTGCTACACAGGTGGAGCGAGTTTGGCTCCGCTGAGAGCGAAATATCTTAGGTGGCTCACCAGATGAAGTCTGTGCAGTGGCTGCAGAAGGTCGGTTGCTTGAAGAACCTGGCAATAAACTTGTGATCTTTAACTTCATGGACGTTTTTCTGCCTCAGAGCCCCAGTTCTGGCAAAACCACGGGCGGTGGTCTCCTCGCCGTCACTGCCAACCAGATCAGCCATTTTGAACACGGAAGTGTTAATAAACAAAGTTGTGTTTTTTGTGTTGATGAAGACACAATTGTTTGTCAGCCCTGTACTTGGCTATGCAGCGCTACACTGAAGCAGTTCCTCTCCCGCACCTTGCAGACTTGCTGCTGCTGCTGGTACACTGAGCTCTTCGCTCGGTCCTTACCGCGATCCACCTCTGTCTACCATGTGATATCCTTAACCCCGCCTACTACAGCCAATATTAAGATTGTATAATTGCACTGCATACTCTAGTTCAGATGCAACAGCAAGAATTAATACGCAGCGAGAGATATTTCATTGCAAATGGAATCTTGTAAAACCGCGCATTGTGTGTCTTTTAGGTTAGGACCACACAGCCAGTGCAGGCAATGAGTACCTAATAAGATACTGTCACCTTCAATTTGAATTATTGTGTTCAATCTGCTACTGACAACACTCGTACAAAAAATAATATTCGCTACACCTTTAGTTTAGAATTGTACTGCACAACACCCATAATGCCAATACTGTAAATCTGAGTGAAAAAAATAACTGTGTCCAAAATACTGTTGGAAATTGCTGTTTTTCTGCTGGTCCTTCTACACTATTTCAAGGAACTGTGGTTTTACTGTATATATCAGCTGGGTGTCCAATGAGAAATGAGGAGCAAAAGTAAGGGCTGCCTATAATCTTAGTGCCAGTAAATAGTATGAATACATAGTTGCCAAAAACTTAAGAAAATGCCAAGAATTCCCAGTCATGAACATGACTTGACAAGTCTGCAGCTGGTCAGTGCTGTAGAACCACTATTGATTTGCTCAACCCACCAGCAAAAGGTGAAGGCAGCTGCAAATAACCGGCGCATCCAGTGGCGTTGTCCACCCACCAGTCAAGCTGCCTAGTGGCAGGGTCTCATAAAGCTTTGGTCTGCTTGTGAAAGCACAGGGCTGCAATGCACACTGTTCAGAGCAGCTGTCATTCTGTTTGCTGTAAAGGTAAATCCCAGTATGGTATATGAACTGTGTTGCTGAATAAATTGCCATGGATACTATACCTTCCCACTCACCAGGGACCACATACAGAAGTCGGTTCCACTGGTCAGAGCTGGTTGTATGGGTTTGTTGCTGAATCTGGTGACACAAGAGCTGTTTACAATAAAAGTAAAATGTCCTTCACTGCATTATCATTTATCATATATAAAGATCCAAATAAACAACCTCAATCCACTAGTCCTAAACCCCAGACATTACAAATTCATTATGGGTAGAATTCGTAAAAATCTGTGTCAGCTTTGAAGGATCCAAAATGGAAGAGCTTACTGTATTAATACTGCAATGCATTCAGATGGGAAAAAACACTCAAAAGCACACATCAGAAAATATATTGTAGAGCAATAGCACAGTACTGCATTGAAGACCATTTGGTAATGAAAACCCAACTGTAGTGGATTTCATTAAACCAGCTGGGTAACTGACAGGAAACCAGTGATGGTGTTTTTTCCTTTATTCATAAGGAGGGGCATTGTTATGAGTCTTGATTTAATGTTCACTGTGTTTTGTTTTGCACTGGAACCCATAATAATGAACATGTTTTTCAATTGCCAGTACAATTTAACAGACACAGAAAATATAATGTGAATCAAGACGCAGGTTATTGAAAAATAAGGACATTTTACAGCAATTTTGTAGTACTAACTGACTAAAAAAAAGTATGCAACTGAGGGTGTACAAATAGGCTCTGGCTCACCAATGTTATTGAAGCTGACGCTCTAGGATCCTTCAAGAAGCTGCTTAATGAGATTCTGGGATCAATAAGCTACAAACAACCAAACAAGCAAGATGGGCTGAATGGCCTCCTCTCGTTGGCAAATTTTCTTATGTTCTTATGTTCTTAACAGTGTTCCACGCTGAGATAGAAAAGTAATGCTTATCAATTATTTGTATACAACTTGATTATATACTTATTAGGTTCTTTGTTTAATCTTGTGAACAAAATATGTGAAAAGGGTAGCTGGGTTACAGATGTATACCTGGGTGTATTTTCAGTCTAGTGGCACTTGGAGGGTCTGTGTGAATAGAGTTCTAATTGGTTTTAAGACCTAGTCTCTGGTAAACGAGTCCAGAAAACACACTGTTAACCATGGTCTGCTTTAGGTGGTCTCTCACACCCAATATACAATACTTGGTCCCTCCAGGGCTGTTGGAGTTGAGACACGATGGCAGGTGGACCTGTCTGTATCACATTGCTGTGCCTCCTCTGTGGATAAAAACTTCAGCTTACAAATATGTAAATGCGGTACCTTTCAAGAGCGCTGTCTAAAATTCATTTGTTTTTAAAACTAAGGGGGAAAAAAACTGCAACATCTGGATATTCAGCAATATTTCATTCAGATTCAGAAGAGCATGTGTTTATGAGTTGGTCTAAAAGCAGTTCTGAAGATTCTAAGTTTAACACACAAACGCTTTCTGCAGGGGCCAGCAGGTTAAACTGGTCAAGTATGAACTAGCAACTGAAATCCGAGGGCGGCAGTGGCTGGTAATTTTCCCCCATTTTTTACGTGTGTTTTTTTTATTTTTATTGTTATGATTATATAAGTCTTGAGCTGTTTTCTTTGTTTGTTTGTTTATGTATGTTACATAAGGACCCCTGGTCTGTAAATGTGTTTTTTGTGAAATACACATACAGTAGAACATGTCCTATGGTGAGGCCAAACCCTGTTTAAGGAAAACCAGAACTCACTTTGTTAATCTGAACTGCGACAGTTCTGAATGCTAATTGGATAGCAATCTAACCACTGCAGTACTCTATTGCTGTACAATATTGTTACGCTTCATTCACACATTTATTTTTTTTACCTGCTAGGCAGTCATTAAAAAACCTGCATTGTGCTAAAAAATTCCAATGCAAGTCAGTCACTGTCATGAATATTAAACAATGTACTTACTAATATTACTAATAATAATAATAATAATAATAATAATGTAATGTACTTACTAATATTACTACTAATAATTTTTCTTACCAGTGATTTGCAGATGATTGCTGCATACAGATTTATATAACTACAAAATGCAGTATGAACGTGTTGTTGGTTCTGTATGTTGTAAGAAATAGTCTTATTGGCTATAGTCTCACTTAAGCAGGTTCTTATCCACATTTTGCTTGTTTGCTGGTTCCAGTCTGTCTGGAAGATTGAGTTTTAACCTTCTTAAGGTGCCCATACTTGGATATTGTCAGTACACAGTTGCAATCTCTAGTTCTTCATTATAAATACTCTCCCTAATACAATATTATGTCAAATATCCAAATGTTACCACTGTGGTAGCATTCTACCAATACCTTATACCATTGTAGATGACTTTAAGTTACCATTGCCCCTGTCTTTAAGTTACCGTTGTAACATATATTGTACCAAAATCTATGTTTTCATACCTAATATAAAACTTTGTCTTAACTTAAGCAAAATAACCACTTTTGATATGCTGACTGTTTGTCATTGCAACCAAGATTGTTGCAAACCTTAATTTGAAATGAGCTGAGATGTAATTTGGTATATGGCAGTACAGCAAACGTGTATGAAAACAGCGCTGTGTGTCCTACTCGCAGAGGTAATGGTTCTACTTTTTCTTTTTAAACAGCAAGGCAGTAAAGAAAAAAACACATACACCACAGCAAAGTTGTGACGGTAAAACATCAGTCACCATGGCAACGCGTGTAACTGCTGTTTTTTTGTTTTGTTTTGTTTTCTTGTTTGTTTTTTAACTGCAAGACAGTAAAGAAAACACACACGTACACACACACACACACACACACACACACACACACACACACACACACACACACACACACACACACACACACACACACACACACACACACACACTACATACAACAGTAAATTGTGAGGTAAATAGCAGTCACCACGGCAACGCGTGTAACTGAGAGGGCGGGCCGAGACAATCCAGCGGAGTCAACTCCACAGCGATGCAGCGGTGCGCGGCAGAGCCGGGGTCCGGTGGAGGATCACGCATCTTTTTTTCTTTTTTTCTTTTTTTTAAAAACTGCAATAGCAGAGGAAAACACAAAACAGCGAGCGCTGTATGGCTAGAAAGCAGACTGCAATCACAAAGCGATGTAGGCTGTTGAAAAGAAAAAGAGTAAACACAGCGCAGTTGTGTAGCGTTTATAGCTGAATTCACAGAAGCGGGGTTTCTGATTCCAGTGACGTGGCAAGCCGGGTTCCAGCAATAAAATTGCACGGGAACTCCAGAAAACTAGAGAGAGAGAGCTATTTCACACAGTCTTGACCACAGCAAATGGACAGTGGTGTCTAGCCTGGACTACGTGCAGTCAGACGACCGGGGCAGCGCGTACAGTGGAACACCGTCTACAGGCATTGAGGCACCTCGTGTACCGAGCACCCGAGGGCGCTATGCACACCGAGGTACTAGACACCTGCCTACCGAGCACCGTAAGCACTACGTGCACCGTGTACCGTGCGTTCATGCACTGACGCTGTCGCAATCGGCACCGATCACCATGTGCACCGTGCATACCGCCGAGCACCGTGGGCACCGACTACCACAGCACTACGTGCACCAAGTACCGTGCAGCACTGTGCGCTCTTGCACTAGCTCTGTAGCAGTGGGCACCAAGCACCGTGTGCACCATGCGTACCGAGCACTGTGCGCACTGAGTACCGTGCACTGTGTACCGTGCAGCACCTGCGTTCGTGCGCTAGCGCTGTAGTAGTGGGCCAAGCACCGTGTGCACTGCGCGCACTGAATACCGAGAGTACTATGTGCACCGTGTACCATGTGGCGCTGTGTCTTTGCACTGACGCTGTAGCGCTGGGCACCATGTGCCGTGTGCAATAAGCACCTTGCGCACCAAGATACCGTGGTACCAAGGGCTATGCGTGCGCTGCGGTACCGAAGCACCAGGGGGCAGCTATGCAATTGTGCCTGCCCTGACCGCGCTGTCACACCCGGGCATGCACCAGGGGGACACAAGGGCCAAAACTGCATTGGGCGAGTAGGAAGCGGACAGAGAAAACCGTAGAATAGATAGGGGAGAGCACACTGTTTGTTTACAAGGCCCGACTCACCGAGGTGGGCGGGCCTACGCAGCCGGCGAGGTCTACTCAACAGCGGAGATGCAGCAAGGCCTAGCCCCGTGGAGGAGAGCACGGCTGGAAGAGTCACTCAACAGTGGGGATGGGACAAGGACTAGCCCCGTGGAGGAACTGTGTACTCTCAAGAAAGAAATAGACAACCACTCGCAGGTGACTGCACAGGCAGTCGCTCACACACGACAGACAGATAGCAAAGAGCGGCCTACCACGCAAGCGAGGAGGCCGCTGAAAGAGGGAAAGGCGAAAGGCTCTGTCTTTTCAGAGTCGTTGATTCCGGGAAAGCGGCGAGCCAGCTTTCAGCAAGAATGCAAGGGAAATACAATCGACTTGATTCGACTCGAGAAGCTCTTTTCTATCAACACGCTCAGCTAGACATAGAGGTCTTACCTTACCATCTTGAGAAGGAGAAAGAGAAATGGCTTCCTTAGTGTGAAGGTTTTAATCCCTCGGTAGGCTGGACCGAGTACAGCATCCCAGGAAGGGGCCTATCGGCAGCTCTGGTATAGAGCGCTCAGTGCTCTATACATAATGTCGTTAGTGGTCGTCTTTGAATTGAAAGGGAACTACATCTCGTTTTCCTGTCCAGATCTATCTTTCTGACATTGTTCCTGACATTATTCCCACCCTTTGGTAATCTTTTAAAATGGGTAGTGACCCCTAGTTGCAGTCACCATGTTAAATATGAATGACATGTACAGGAGTGTATGCGATACTAAATGCTATTTGCTGTTGAACAAATCCTACAAGGTTGCTATGAAAGACAGCACAAACAGCAAAAAGCAATGGGCCTCTAAACTATAGATTTCAAATTCTTTCTAAGGGGAAGGAGAAATTAATCAAGGAGCAAAATACAGCAAGTACACACACACACGCACACACACACACACACAAAATTTTGTAAGAACTTACCGCGGAAAAGCTGATGAAACCGTCACACCCACTAAACACTCAGTTAGCACATTGAATTCTCTCAATCCCAACATGTGCTTGTTACCATGTATAACAAATAAAATAATTATGACTTTTTGCGCATCTTAGCAGCACTTTGACAAGCACTGAGGTGTAACTTCAGCAGCATATCTGGTTTATGCATGACAATTTAAGAGCAGTGATCATGCATCTGAGAAATGTTCTCAATACTGTACAGATTAATTATGTTTAATTCCTGCTATGGTAGTGCTTCCCTGCAGAGGAGAATTATCTTGTGTTTCTAGATAAAGCACATGAGCCGAAAAGACCAGATCAGCCTCTTAATGTGCCAGCATACCAACTATAAAGAGATGCTAGTTTGTACTTCCTTGATTTTTATACCACAGACCAAGACAGTGAGGTAGATCGCAATTAGGTACAGAACTTCAGATGTATAGCTTGGGAAATCAGCACTGACCCAGAACTATGGTCATTGTATTTTTTATTCTTGACATCAAATATAACTAGGGTATTTTCCATTAAGTTTACAGCAACTCTTTCTGAAGATAATTAAGATATTTCAGCCATACCAACTTTAATTCTGCCAGGTGATGCAGAATGTGGTTTTGGTGACTCAGTATAATATAAGGCATCATTCTCTCAGAATCAGAGCCAATACAGTGCAACATGCAGTAGAGGGCGCTGTCCTTCAAATGTAAACCAAGGTCTTATCTACTTTGTGGACATTAATTATCCATGATACTCTTTGAAAGAAAAGCAAGGGTGCAGAAGGTAAAAACAAGTTTTTTTAAAAAAAATCTATTTTCTCACAGTACCTCTTCTTAGCACTAGCAACATAAATCTTGTGTTGCTTCTGATTGCTGTTACCAGTTCCCTCACTCCACTGATGCACCAAGTCATCTGTAGTCTTCTGTATAAAATATTTGCATGTCCTATTAAAAAAGTACAGAACCCCAACATTCCACCTCAATAAAGGGGGAGCCATTGATAATAAAATCAATACGAGTTAAAGCGTATGCTGTCACTCCTTTAACATTCCAATGCAAATTCCATGCAAGTTACATTCCCTTCACCTGGACTGATTCCCAGAATGGTACCCCAGAGGGGCATGCCTCAGCAGATCAATCCTGTTAAAAAATATCTTTGATGACCTTTTATGACACAAATCTTGACAGTGCATTAGCTTGCATTGACTTGTGTTGTACAACCATGTGTATGATTCATTGTAACTGAAGTTCAAATGAATTAGTAATTGAATACTGTTTCCACTTTATTGAGGCTGAAATATTGTAGTGAAGGTCTCTTTTTATTTGTCCAGTTTATTCCTGTATTTCTAATAACTCATTATCAGAAGTTACAGGTAGTGACGGGTATGGGATAATGTACTTTGTCCTCTCTTTTATTTTGAACTTCCTTATTATGAGACAGAAACAAAATAAGAGGAATGATTTCCCTTTACCTTAACTACACGAGTTACACTGTGATTGCATGTGTGGTCACATAGTAATTATATTGTAAAATACACAGTGCAATTACAAAAGACGCTAGCAACTGCAAACCTTTTTCATTTTGTAATTAAGTATATGAAAAATAGATACATGGGCCTTTATTTGCAGCGGACAATCTGAGTAACATTGGTGTTCGTAAAATAAAAGTTTGGATTATCAAGACTATACAGTATCATGAATTGGTTTGCACTCATGCATTAGTACATCAGATAATTTGAGTTAATTGATAAATCGCTTACAGTTATTTGTGTATTGCGTCAGTGCCCTTGGACCTTGCTAGTTCACTGTTGCAGTAAAACAGAAACAGCAGTTTGTCTCTTTTTAAATCCTCCTGGAAATGTTTCCAGCACTGCAAACTTTGAGAGTTAATCAGACAAGTGATGTGGCAAGAGCATAAGTATTAGAGATGTCTTAAAAAGTAAAATAAAAGCTGTAAAATGATAGCCGTGCAGTCTCAGCGCAGCAGTAAGCAATGAAACACTCCATGCCAAGAGGTAAATGAACGTTTTTTGGGGAGCTAAATTGGCCCTGGGAAATTGCTAGTTTATTCACAAGTAGCAGTGAAGGGAGAAGAAAATGGTATGACTGTATAGCGTGGGCTGCTTTGCGCACGGGCTATGAGCTTCTGTTTAGCAAACCTAAAGAACACTCCCAGCTTTGCAGGCAGCAATATCTAATTCCACCTACTATCTGTTCATTATTCCCATTGACACCTACCACAGGCCTACTAGGGACTTGTGGTTTGAAACAGAGCCATGTGCATAATAATGATGCAGAAAATAATGCATTCCCAGGGATTTTGAATAAATTACAGGTTCCATGTAAGAAACAAGTGATTTATAGTAATAATAATACAAGATAGTATATTATTAAACATATTAGAGAGCAATATTTTGTTTTAGCTGTAGTATTTTTTAATGTGCTTTGCTGCTCCTATTCTTCAAAGAGATTGCTATTCCTCTCTTGTGTAATAGACTAATATTTTCATACTGCAGAACCATACTTGTCATTTTTTATGTGTTGGTTGATAAATCCTGTTAATGTACTGCACTTCACACTTCAATATATTTAAAACACTCTCTAGAGTTTTGCTTTTATAACTCAATTAAATTGGGGTACTGTAGTGCATTATTCAAACTTTTTCATAGCAATGATACCAGCATAATGTATGTAGCACACTATTGGGAACACACCTTTTTTTAAGGGGAACTGTTTTAGTTTGTTAACAACTTGATTACTAAGACAAGTTCACAAATGTTGTTCTTTTTGTGTTAATCCTCATAAGGACACATCGGAAAACCTGACTTTCCTGGTAACCTGGGGTCCAATTGGACCCCAGTAATAAAACAACATATAACTAACAACTGAAGTAAAGTAATGAATGAAAATGTGTATATGAACACTTTATTTTGCTTTTCCTTTACTTCTAGCCATCATTTGTTATAATGTGTTGTTTATGCTGTGCAAAATGGATAAGACGCCCAATGCGCACAGCTGTCTCCTAGCAAGTGAAGACACCACTGTATTCTGGACGCTGTAGTTTATTCTAGGAACTTGTCATCCGGGCATGTGAGATATCTGTTTTTTAGTTACAGGCACTTGAACACACCTACCGATTTGCTGCCTGTCACAGCACTGGAGCACTGAATGAGGAGGTGGTAGAAAGTACGCATACAAGCATGCCTGACATCAATGGAAAGCGCAAAACCTGTGCTTTTAAATGACGTTGAAACCTGAATGCTATCTGTTGAAGCGACCGAGTAATAGACAGCAAACAAAACTTAGTAGCGGACCCATGTCACATGAGTCAAGCATTAGTTTCGGTTTGATGTAGTTTCGCTTAGGAACGTGCATTCAGGACTATGATACACCACTGGAAAGCTCAAAATCTGTACTTTCAAACCAAAAAACTAGCTATTACGGTGCCTGAGATATTCACGCGAGAAGGTTGGGCCCTCCAATACACTACGCCTGGGGTCCATATGAACCCAAAACCTAAAACAATTTGGGAAATTTAACCAGGCTACCTGGACTAGAATTATCCTTTGCACAGTGTAACAAGATGGGTGCCTGGCAACTTCCTAAAAGGAAACAAAAATCAAGTCACTAGATCCACATAATAACTGATACTAATGGACCCCAGGTTACCTTATGAGGGTTAATAATGTATAACAAACTTGATCGAAACGTTTCTACAGCTACCTCTTTATTAGTAATTATTGTAATTGATTTGATCCCTAAATGGGGTTTGCTGGTTTTACACAAGCAAATGACATCATTTGTAAATATAATATGTTATTTAGCAAGTTGTTAACAGTTAGTAAACTAAAGGCTCTTTGATGTTTGGATTGCTTTACATAGAAACGATGACCAATAATTACAGTGTAATTAAGGATGCAGTTCTCTCTGTTGTACAATAGCTGTTAATGGTTAAGGTTAGGACTTTGAGTTAGGGAAACAGCTTGGCAAGCTAGCCCTGAGGTGACTTAACTAGTCCTCTAATCTCAGGTTGTTTGTCTTCAGTTTTATGGCATCTGCGTGTGCTGATATGCAAGAGACCCCTGGCTATTTCTTGCCTCCCTCACCATCTCTCTTTAAGAGAGATGGAAAATTCTCACCAGAAAATGCAAATGCAGTACATGTTGACATATGTTTTTCTCATTGTCTAATCAGCAATCTAAATCCATTGTAGAACGTATTTGTATTTACACCTGTCTCTATTCATTTTGTATCTGCATCGCTCTGCATATAATCACTGTGCTATAAAAAGAGAATGCCATGGAAACCCCCTTGAAATTCAACCTCTTACATAAGCAAATTGGTTCGATGTACGTTTCAATTTCACTTCTGTTTTTTTTTTTTTGGTGCCAGAGAATTCTACAGCTACATTGTTTGAAACTTGTGCTGGGACACAAAAAAAATAAAATAAAAATAAATAATAAATAAATAACTAAATAAAAAAAAAAATAATAATAATAATAATTTGACAAAAAAAGCTCTTTATCGATCATACTAAGCAGAGATTAACAGTATTTAACAGTATGTATAATCCTTGAAGGATAACCTTTTTGTCGCCTTCTTCTCCGTCTACCTTGACACACAACATTCAATAACTTTACAGGTGATCAAGAAAAAGAACAGACTAGATTGACAAAAAACATGTTTTTGTGCATTTGGAATACAAACTGGTTGTAAGCAGGAAATCATTTGTTTGTTGCCAGTGTGCACAAACACTTAACAGGTCAGTTATGTTTTATTGTCTTGAAGTTGACATTAAGTTCAACGACCAACCTATGTTATGCTAGATTTTGGAGAAGGGGCTGGGACAAAAGAAACAACAGACCAAATTGAACTGATTTGATCACCATTTCAATCTGCAATAGACCTTTGTAAAGCAACACAAATGTGGCACTGTATTGCTAAAATTATTATTGTGGTAACAGGCAAATTACATTTAGTGAAGAGTATTGTCTGATGCTTGCTTTTTGGTTGGAGTCATATACATGTTCCAATAATTAACAAAGCAGTGTATGTGCAGCCACCTCAATTCCCTCTGGTGGCATTGGGGGTGTCAATGCAGCTATAAACTGGCCATTTCCTACTAGTCCTTTGCACTGCAGCCTGTTGACGTTTTCTTAAGGTCAGATGCAGAGGATTATGACGCAGAAATGGTCTCAGAGGCTTATTGAATCAGGGGCTCCTTGATTTATCAAAAATGTCAGAAACAAGGACTGTGTGGAATGTGATTTTCAATTATATTAATAGCTTAACTTCCACAGATATAAGACCCCAGGGGAACCTACAAGTAATTTTACTTTAAGCATTTCTTTTTGCTGGAAACAATATAACAAAGCCCTGTGAATCTGCCTTTCAATAATATCAATGTTGCCATATATATTTTTTGAACACCTAGTTCTGGTCCAGAATAGACATAGCTGCATAGCTATTTATTGTCCCTGTTCAGAAATTTGATTTTACACAAATAAAAAATAAAGCCTTATTAAAATTCCATCTCAAGCCATTGCAATTAAATCTGCTGCCAGCATGGCATCTCTTGCCAATAGTAACATCTACATGCATAATATCTTTTGACAGCAGACTGCTGCATTTAAATTTAATATTTAAAAGTTCTTATGGATATCATTTGACAATTCAGTTAGGTTTTTTTTAGCCAACATTTAGCATTCTTAATAATTGTTACAAGCTACGAGGCTTTTACAGTTAGACAATTTTCTGTTTCTGGAAAGACCTTCCACACAAACACATCTTTCTATCGATGCCTCAGAAAAATGAAACTTACCCAACTTACCCAAAGTGAAACCACAGTTACAACCCTGGGCCTTCTGGTGGAACTGTGTGCTGTGCATTAACACTATTAAAATTATTTTAGAAAATCCCTTCTGTGGCCACATGCCTTTTTAAAGTGATACCATGTCTTCTTGTGAGTACTTGATGTGAAATATAAAAAATATATATCATTTTTAAATAGAAGACATCTCAGCTCTTTGACAAATAATATTTCTTCATTTGAAATTCAAATGTCACATTTTCTACAGTTGTTTCATCTTTCTCTTATGATACATAATACATGTGTACCCAAAAGCAAGATTGAATACAAGATTGTTTCACTTATTAAGAGTATTGAATGTGATTTTGAATCCCCATACATTATGTAAGTTGTGCAGTAAGATACTCAGTGCTGGATGATGAATACAACATATCCACAAAATAGTAATTTACTGGTATACTGCTTACTGTCTGCTGTACTTGCTGGCTGTTCCACTGGTAGCAAAAACAATTGTCGCGATACAGGCCCACACCCATCCCTGAAAGAAATCAAAATATGACCTAGCGAAAACAATTCACCAGATTTCAAAGCCTGTTAAGAGAAAACAAGTTCAAATAGTCTGTTTCTCCTCCTTGTCCCTTGGGGTGATCCTTTAGGAAGCCGATTATATAATGTACTACAAAATAACGGCAGCCCTAACTAACAGCTTTGGGTACAAATCTTAGCTCCGCACAGTCAGGGCCTGGGTTGAAAATAGTGAATGCTTTAATATTGTCCAGTCGGCCACAAGTGAAAGCCACAGTAATAAACAGTTTCAGTCTCAAGGAAGGTCAAATCCAATAGGAATATCAATGAAAGCCATTACTATTGTAATAGATGTCCTGCAGTTTATTTATTATGTCCAGTGAAAGAGCCGGCAGTTCATTAATCCATCAGTCTTTTGTTCACCTAGATTTTTCTATACAACACCCTCTCTTATTATAATAAGAGTAATCTATCTATACCTTTTTCATCTGGGTTTTGTGTAAATGTGGTCATAAAACATAACTTATTTCTTATGTACGGGTTCATCCACCATAACATAAGGTTGTAAAACGTATTTTTCGAATCCTGGGCTCATTTACAGTTTTAATCATCTAGCATCAGTCCTCAACTCTTTAACCTCCCAGCTTCAGATGTGTCAGATGTACAGCACAGATGAAGCCTTTAATCATTTTTACTGATGCTCTTTAATACTTAGCTTGATCACACCGATGTCACTGCAGCCTTGTTAAAATGCATTGTTGTCAGTTCACTGGTGCGGCGATCCTAATAGCCTCTTAAGACTCAGAGAAATAATGTCACACTAATAATAAATTAGTGAGTAACGTATTGGATGCTATGGCATGGGGTGGGATTTGCAATGCTCTGACTATGCTGAATGGTGCTAAAACGACACTACCTACAGTGGTCGGACCTGTGTTTGGTAACATCATTGTCTTTAGTACAGAAAAGTCTAATGATTAGTACAGGAAGCCACTTTTCAACATTTTTTTTTCAGGTCTTAGCAAGTGTAAACCATGTGACTTGATCTGGAAAGGTAAACCCAGGATTAGCAGTGGACTTTGTGGTCGTAAAGCCTTCCTGAATTAAAGTATTCAACATCACATACAATAGTAATCAAATGGTGTGTGTGTGTGTGTGTGTGTGTGTGTGTGTGTGTGTGTGTGTGTGTGTGTGTGTGTGTGTGTGTGTGTGTGTGTGTGTGTGTGTGTGTGTGTATAGATTAATCATTTTCACTGTTTTGAGCAGTTCACAGAATCGATCATGGACTATGAGCACATGGGGAGGTTACTCCAACTACTGTGGAGGCTGGAGGTCTCCTGCCCACTTCTGTACTTACTCAGGAACATTATAATGAATTGATGATCTCCTGCTGTGACCTTAACCCATACCTCTCAGGCAGTGTAAAGGTTAGCAAGGTAAATGGCTTTGTGAATACTGAAACATTATAGAAGTTTTGGACAGACCATCTGGATTAAGGGATGTCTTATTGAAAGACCCCCCAAAAAATGTATGTGTAAGAAATTATTTTGTATTTGCTCAGATCTATGCATACTCTGCTGAGAAATGATATATAATGATTTTAATGATGTAGAATGATTTTCAGTGTATAGTGCGTTCCGCATGATTGTGATTAACAGTTAAACAGCTCAGAAGAGGGAGGAGCTGCTGAATTGGTATACAGGAGGTGATTATTACAGACCTTCAACCTCTGTAGATAATCACTACTATCACTGAACACACCTACAGTACAAAATCAATAATACACTACTCAATGTTTTTTTTTTTTTTTTTGTCTCAAGGGTTCAAACATGCAGGACACGGGACCAGTACCAGGTCCCCAAAAAATCTATATACAGTAGGTTCATTCATCAGGCCAAATGAAATTACAAAAACAACTTTTACAAACTTTCCTTTCTCATTTAGGTTTTATTAAAAATAGTTATGGAGAGTGTGGGTTTCAGTTTCTAATACAGTGTGCAAAAAAAAAAAAAATGCAGTGCCCTCTTGTGACAGATACAAGGAAATCAATCTAATGTTGCTTTGAACACACCAAAGGGGGGCTGGACTGAGCAGAGCAAACAACGTGGCATGTGGACGGCTCTTTGAAGTTTGCTTGTAAAAGTGAAATGAGGGGTTTGGACTCTAAACCATACAAGTGGGACAGCATTTAACTGTGTTTTTACTGCATTATAGCCCTCATTGTGTGTAGACACGATGCTGAGTAAAGGAGACAACCCTCAAACCCACAGCCTGCTCTTTGTTAACTAACCTTATGTGCAATTTTTTCATTGCATCATTGTGTTGCTGGTATGTCAGCTAGGTAAGCTACAGCATTTGTGAATATACAATACCTCCTCAAGCAAAGCCACTTTAGCCCCGTTCCAATCATGTTCTATTAATTCAACCCATTCCCTATGTGCCTATTTTTTTAATTACATTGTATTATTATTATTATTATTTATTTCTTAGCAGACACCCTTATCCAGGGCGACTTACAATTGTAACAAGATATCACATTATACATTATTTCACATTATTTTTACATACAATTACCCATTTATACAGCTGGGTTTTTACTGGAACAATCTAGGTAAAGTACCTTGCTCAAGGGTACAACAGCAGTGTCCCCCACTGGGGATTGAACCCACAACCCTCTGGTCAAGAGTCCAGAGCCCTAACCACTACTCCACACTGCTGCCCTATATTTGTGTCTATCAAATCAGGAGTGGAAGGGCAATCTGTGGGATTAATTGGCTAAATTAAACACATTAGAACAGTCTTGCGGCAGTGAAGTGAAAGGCCAGCTATGTCAGGTGATGCACTGTTTTGGGTGAGTTGAGGAGGTAATGGGATTTGGGTGAGAGGTGGTAATGGGATATCACAACCTGTAACAGACTAGCAAGTCAAGATAGGCTCACTGTAAGCTCTGCTGCTTGCAATATAATAGTAGACTCTAGCCTTTATAATCTATAACAAGTTAGTGGCTACACTTTGAATCAGCTTTCAGGTCATCAAGCATTTTTGTATTTATTTTTATGACCAAATATGAAATACTCTTCAGTTTTTGCTCTGCTGTAATAAATGTTTATCTAAGAACTATGTATTGCTGTTAATAATTAAATATTTTACTTTGTATTACAACTTAAATATAGTAGGTCTATCACACATACCATCCAACGTATTCAAGTAATCAGAAACAATGTGAAGTGCTGAAAATAGCTAAGCCACCTCCTCCCCCTCAGCAGTAAATAGGTTGCAGATGTTTTTATTAACAGTAACTTATTGAGTCCAATCTTATAGAACAGGTGTCTCCAATCCTGGTCCTGGACGGCTGGTATCCCTCCTGGTTTTTGTTCCAACTGTACCCTAAATTAATCAATTGGTCCAATTAAGTAATTTAGAGTACTGTTGGAACAAAAACCAGGAGAGACACCATCCCTCCAGGACCAGGATTGGAGACCCCTGCTATAGACACTTTAAACTGATGTTTCTTGGTCACTTCCTGTGCTGTAGGTGACACAGTCTGATTGCTGCATGTCTGCACTCATGTTAAAAATGATAATGTGATAATGCTGCTAATGTTAAAAAGAGGTAAGAACTTAATTTTTAAGCCCTGCTAATTACTTGTTTAATGAAAACGTTTTTCATGATAGAACATTTAGGAATACAAAGAATGCGACCAGATCTTGATAATCGTGGTACTGGGTGGAAATGTCAGGTCAATTGGCATTTTAAAAGTCATTGCATTTGGCTTTGTTAGGACCTCTATTTATGTCACCACATGCTGTGCAGAAAAGTGGCTTCTATCTGAAAATATATAAAAGGCATAATGAAATCTACTGAACTTACTGTGTCATACAGCACTAGCAAAGGCTCAAAAAGCTGCCTCGCTTCACTAAAATTGTGGTTAAGAATTTAATTCTTCTTAGTGGGACTGGATCTTTAGACACATCCTTTCTTTTTCCCCCTTTATTATTATAAATTCAAGTGGCAAGCACATAAATATATATGCTGATGATGTGTTCTTTCTGTCAATCAAAGCACACATACCAGTGTTTGTACCATTTCATACTATGCACAGCTTTCTAGAATTGATAAAGTACATTGTACATTTTTTGTAACAATCGTGTTTCTCCTGCAGAGACAGTTATTTGGAATTGAAGCCCCAGCCTCTCCTACACTTACAGGCTGGAGAAAGCATTTCAACACCTGCACTGCAGGGCGGCAGAAATGTAAGCACACTACTGTACTGCACTAGCAGTTTGAATTCCTCAGGCATGCTTCCAGCCAACTAACATGATCTTGAAAACTAAACTTGAAATGTGAAACGTATGTGTGAATCCATCATGCTAGATACTGCCATCTAGTGAGAGCTGACAGAAGTATATTTCACATCTTTGTGTACAAGTGTCAGCTGTATTATATGGAAGAATGTAATACAAAATGTCACTGATTATTTCATGCATTTCAAAAAAATAAATAAGTGTGTTTGGATCCAGTTTTTTAAATGATGTTTTTGAATTTCCAGTTTGTTCTGGCAACATATGGAGCCATTGCGCTTGTAGCAGCCGTATACACGATGATGGGGAATAAGAAAATAAGAAAGAAGACATGGTACAGTAAGACCTGAAAGCCTGGCTGTGTTATATAAATAAATATCTGTTATCTCAGTGACATTGTTCCAGCATATACTAAATAAACACATTTATCATGTTCTTCAATTAGGACTGTGTCATTTTTTTTCTACATTTCTGCATTTGCTGTAGTGCAGAAAGGTTAGGCTGTGTGGATATAGCAGTACTTACCTTGCTGTTTCCATGACTACCACAGAACATCTTTAGAAGAGAGATTGTTGTTGGGGACAGTACTCAACTCAAATAGATTTGCTGTGCCTGCTATACAGCTGTGGCCAAAAGTTTTGCATCAGCCTATGGAATTAACTGATTTCGCTTCATAAAGTCGAATGAAACCTGCTGAATAATGTTCCGTTAACGTATTGAATTACATACCACTTTGTAGTTTTCCATATGCTGACAAAAATTGAAAAATGTGACAGAAAATACTGTACTATAACTATGGCTTCCAGCAGAGTTTTGCAATATCATTTTGTAGTTTCTTTGATTGCATGATGTTAAATAAAATATATGCCTTATGTTCTGTATCAATATGTGGCGGGGCAGAGCCCTGCTGGTAAAATGTGTATTATGATTTGAATGTATTGTTTGGGGTTATTTAAAACAAGTGATTTTGTTGGTTATTGTTTGGCAGTGTGGCTGGGGTTAAAGCCCCATCCCTCTAAACGTGTGGAGAATGTGTCCGTCTCGGAGATAGCCACAGAGATGGCCTTGTATAAAGCACAGCAGTCACTGATAGTGGGTGGCTTGTTGAATGGAGAACGAGAGAGAACGAAGGAGGTAAAGATTTAAAAAGACAATTGCTGCCAGCACGGTACTTGTGTGAGAAGTTATTTTGTGTTCGAGACTTGTCACCTGCAGTACTTGTGTCTGTCAACTTCCTGGTCTGGGGACGTCACCACTCGACCATCCTGTCACATGCTCATATAGATTTTTTTTTTTTTTAATTATGTCTCAATCCTAAAATTTTAGGTGATGCAAAACTTGGTCATAGCTGTATGTTTTCACCCTGATAGGGTAAAATCAGGACTAGAAGATATGTGGTCCACTGTTTTACAATCTTAAAATAAAACAACATTACTAAGAAAGCTTGGGATACATACCCCCAGACATAGTTCAGTTCAATAATTGTCACTCCTTAAAGCACATTATTAATCAGTTAATTATAGGATAAGAGGCATATTTTAGTGTAGTGTATTGTATAAAAATGGGAATTAGCATTACAGCAATGAAATGTAATCTTACTGATAAGGAAAAGTCACAGTGTTAAGAAAATCACTGCTGCACTTAAAATGTATAATGTGCTATAGTAAAAAAAATAGAAAATGTATCCCTCCCCCAATTTATTATTTCAATAGGAATGCAGAGCATTCCTCAACCAATCACAATGCTTTGGAATGCCCTCCACTCAACACTAGTTAGATCATTGTACAGCCGTAAGCAATCTGATTGGTTGAAAGTGATTGGTTGAAAGTGTTATGTAATGCACAATGCTCAAATGTTATGTAGTTAACAGCATTAAAATCTAGCAGTTACAGTACATCATGTGCTTTGTTGAAATTAATTATAAAAGACAAAAAAGGCATTGCGACAGTACCAAAAAAAAAGCTTAATGACTTGATATACAAAAAGGGACAAAGCTGCTTAAAACAGTGATTCGTTTGTTACTCAATTCAAATGACAAGGTTTATTGAAAATTACCACATACAAATCTGTGTCAAGCACAACAGCTTTTTAGATTAAACTGACAAAGTGGTCTTCAGAATAAAATCTCTTACAAATCCTTCTGAACTTTGTGTTGTGTTCAAATAAACCAGATGGTTTTTTTCACTTCATGAAAAGGCGTATCTTCTCATCACCCAAAAGCAATCTTTAAAAAAAGAAAAAAAAACAATGAAATGGTTCTGTGACAATGTTTTGCCGCATGCTTAGCACAACGGAATAAGAAGGAATGTAATTCTTATGGTTGTGCTTATACATGTGAGAACTGTAACATTCACTTTGCAACACTTTTAACATTCACTGTCCCAGTAGATAGGTACTCAACACTTCCTCCCTTACTAAGATGAAAACCTAGCACTGATTTATCAACCTGCAATAAAAACAAAACAAGTCGCTGAGTTAACAAATGACTGCCTATCTCTGTGTGACGATGGTAAATAACTAGTTTAGTTGACAGCTGTGGCCTACAGTATCAGCAATGGCATTGCTCGCCCTACTGCAGTTGCCAAGAATAGAGGGTGATCTGGCTGTCAGTGTTGAGCTATTTTAATATCCTATTAGCTCTTTTTTGATAAGCTTTACGTCTTAACTTTTCATGTTTTATTATCATCTTGAAGTCTGTCGGCAAACATAACTAATATTGCTTGAAACTGTGAAGCTGGAATGTGTTAAATATTAAATATTAAATATTATTATTGTAGACAGGGTAAATGAACTATGAGAGGTATCACTATTAGGCAGGCACTGAGCTTAGAACAGCTCATAAAATACTAAAAATAGAACAGTTCATAGTCCATATCCGTCTGAAACACTGGTTTAACATGCCTATAGTATTGGCCATGACCATGTTTTACAATGTAAGTGCAACCTCACCCTAAAACAAACACTTCCTTATCTCGAAGTACATATTTCTCGATTTCTTACATATGTAGTCAGCAATTGCTTCTCCTTGGCAAACAGAAACAAAGATACACATATGTAAACCAGAATGAACTATGAATAAACAGCCCCTGCATTACCATATACCACCTATATTTTAATAAATGCCCATGTATATTACCCATGTATTATTTATCTGAAAGCAATCGTCCCAAATATTTGTTTGTATGAAATAATCTAATTGTTTTCATACTATGGTGTAAACAGCATACACAGCACATGTAAAGCCTTTTCAATTCAACTTTTCAGATTACTAGGATTTCATCATTTACCTCATCAGTGCCGCAGCTAGCAGAGCACCCGCTAATGGTCCAATCCAGTAGATCCAGTGGTAAGACCAATAGTTAGCCATGACTGCAGGTCCAAACGCTCTAGCAGGGTTCAAACAGGTGCCAGAAACATCGCCCCTAAAATAACGTCAATACAAAACGTAGTGTTCTGGATATGTGTATCAATAAGTGAAGAAGCAGCTTGTAGAATATGATGCTCCTATATAAAGAGGGCATAGTAAAACAAGTTAAAACTTCTAATTACACAGACATTAAAGAACTAGTGTTTTATGGGGGGGGTAAACAATAGTCAGCAGTAATTGCAAACCTATGATTCCGAACACTAATAAATGCCTTTATCGAACAGCTAAACTCAGATCTGTAAACTTACCCTGCCAGTACATTGACTATGACAGTGCAGCCAATACAAAATGGCACGAGTGGGGTCTTGCTCTTGCCATTCATGGCCCCCATGCAGACCACCATAACGACAAAGCAGGTCATTGCTATCTCTCCAAAGACAGCCCCTGCAATCTGGTCGTTGGATTTAACCACAGTGAAGGCTGCCCCTGTTGCGTTTGCAAATTTGGCCCTGGAGGTCATCATCTTTCAAAAGCAAAGACAAGTTGTGACCATGTATGGAAGCAGTAAAGCAAGAAACAGTGGCACTACAAATGAGAAGAATACTACTTTTTACCTATTGTTATTCTTCAGGAGGGATCACACATTAAAAACTTGAATGCTTTGCAATGGGAGCTATCACAATGGAAGTTATTATTTCCCTCCCTTAGAATGCAATATAAAGAATGATGGAGTCCTATTATTACTATTATCAACAGACATGAATATTGCAGTAGTTAATTGAGCCAGTTTTGCTTTAGTCTTCTCCTGACCTGCATGTAAAGATTGCTATGACAGTAACAGGCACTATGCATTCTACTAAAATACTGCAAAATTCCTTCCTAGCTTTCTTTGTATGACTTCTAGTACAGTACAATCTCTCTAAACCAAACTGATTGGGGCCCATCGACGTTCAGATTAGTGATTAGTTCTGGTTCAATTCTCTAACACACTAAAAATGCCTTTTCTAGTCTTCAAAACAATTCAAAATCAGTAATAGCCATTTAAAAAAATAAAATAAAAAAACACAGAGACTGCTGTAAATGTTTTACACATTTGGTTGATGGTTAGATCTCGAGCAGGACTTTCCAACCCTGGTCCTGTGGATCCCGTGTGTCTTCTGGTTTTCATTCCAACTGAGCTCCCAGTTACTTAACTAGACCCTTAATTGAACTAATAATTTGCTCTATTAGACCTTTTTAATTGTTCTCAGCTCCTAAAAACTGCAGAGTTCAAGTTACTTATAAAATGTTATAGTTAACGTGAAATCTGGAACTGTTTAAGAGCTGATAACAAGTAAAAAGGTCCAATTAAGCAAATGATTAGTTCAATTAAGGATTTAGTTAAATAACTGAGAGCTCAGATGACACATGGGGTCTCCAGGACCAGGGTTGGGAAGCCCTGCTCTAGAGGTAAGTTCTGACTACCGGGGTTCATATTATCAACCAAAATCTTCCAAAATAATCAATATCTAATCTGTTGTATGCAATTTTACTTACCTTTGCCAAAGCTGCTCCTATCAATCCCCCGATCATCTGAACTATGATGTATGCGATTGCCATCATGTGGTTGATTCCTCCAACCAGGTAAATAGCAACAGTTAGCACAGGATTGAATTGTCCACCACTAAAGAAAAAAAGATGCACAGCATCAAACACCAGTGAGATTATAATAGCTTGCTTTAAAAAAATGGTATCAATGTATAATAATATTGAATACAGTGCACGAACCTATTCTATTTTGACGTGCTTCAAAATGCTTAAGAATTGCATATATCAGATCTGTTGTTGTGCTGCTTTCATCCCTTCCCTAAATATTATGAAATTGAAGTTTTGGTGTATATTTTAAGCTTGTCATACAGTGGTCAGATTCACATCACACCCTTATTCCATCAGTGCAGATCATAGGACTCAAGCTTTTAATTTGTAACCCTTATATACACTACACACCAACATGCACCTGTACTGTATCTGTGCATCATCTTTGTATTTGCTGCAATAAATGTGTTTGAAATGGACTAAAATGTTTCCTGTTAAAAAGAAATAGATGACTATTTAACAAAAAACTAATGAAGAATCACAACATTGATTTACAGCTTGAGAACTGTATAGCCAATGCAGACAAATACTGTATAGACAAGGCAGACAAATATAGAGCAGCAAGGCGATTCCTTCTGAAATCTTTTACAAGCCATGCCTACCTGACTTCTGCAAAGATGGCAACCAAGACTGCCACAGTGAGACCATGGACCAGGGCAGGCTGGAGTCTGCCAGCGGACTCCACATTCTCAATCACTGACACACTTCCAATGAATACAAAGATAATGCTGGCGATCAGCTCTGCCACACAGGGCTGGATGAACTCTTCATACTGGCTGGGGGTCCTGGCAACCTTTTGATTCCCTTCAATAAACGTGGTGGTCGTTTCGCTGAGTTCTAGCTTCTCGTCAGGCATGTTGCAAAGAAAAATAGGACTGTCAAGACTGGAGTGGTGGAGGTTGACAAGAAACATACACTTACATGCACTAGTTATAAAGTCAGACAATCATAAATATCATGAACTTTGTCTTGTGGAAAAAGCAATCTTGTACCAATCGTAAAATAATTCATAAAGTTGATGAGTTATATGTGGAATACCAGATAACTTATCCAGTAGCATTGGATGTCACCTTTTGCATTTTGCACACAGCATCTCAACTGAATCAAAGCTGGATTAAAGAATATGGTGAGTATCTCAGCTTTAAAATAATAGCATCATAATTTATGAAATATACAACACAATTAGGTGTTCTCTGTTTTCATTCTTATTGGTCGGAAGTATTAAATAAACTGTAGTCCCATATTCATCTTTAATATGTTGTGGCAAAGTGCCCCCCCTGTGTATTATATGTTACGTGTTGTGTGTAAATGTTGGTGTATAGTCATCGGTACACGGGATATAAACGGGTCTGTTTCACGTGTGATTAAAAAATGTAGATTTGTATTTAGGCACGAGGAGGGCACAAATCACTTCACGTGCTGGTTAAAATGTAATGTGTGGTCACGGGAGTACACTTAATTAATTCACGTGCAGTTGTACTGAGATTCCAATTGAATGATTGACTAGCAATCGAGTCTCGGTACAACTGCATAAAAACAGCATGTTTTCACTCACTCGGGTTGTGTGTTCGGTGAGTGGAGAACGGGTGTGGAGACGGAGGTAATTGTTAATTGTAAAGTTGAAGTAGAAGCTCACTGTGTTTGTCTGTGTAGTTCGTTTTGTTTGTCTATTTATTTTGGCGCAAGTGCGTGTCCTGTGGTTTTGTGTTACAACTGTTTATTTTCTGTCTGTTTATTCATTAAATGCTGAGCGAAAGCATTCGCTCAGCTCCACCAAACTCCACCTCTCTCTGTCGTTTATTGTTCCTGCTTCTGCCGTGACGTCACCGCCCAGTCATCCTGTCACACGTGGTGTCAGAAGTGGGATCTACAGCGCCTCCAGGACTCAGGCCAGAACAGGAACCGCAATTTGTTGTTTAAAAAAAAAAAAACCAACAACAAACAACAAACAACAACAACAACAACAATAAAAAAAAAAAAAAAAAATGGAAGGCTGGAACTGGAGAGATGGCTGCCAGGATCTGGAGGTCTTCCTCGGTGGTTTAGAGGACCAAGGCTAGTGCCTTGCCTGTGGGGAGTTCGGGCACCCGGTGGTGCGCTGCCCCTACCAAGAGGGAGAGGAGGAACTGGCCCAGGAGAGGAAGGTGAGGAGGAGGCAGAGAAGGGGAAGGGGAAGAGGAAGGCGGAGTGTCCACCGCCCAAGTCTCCACCAGCAGAGGAAGAATGCCTGCTGGTTTTGCCTCCCACAGCCCAAGTGGGAGGAGCCGAACGTCCTACGCCTGAGTGGGAGGAGCCCGAACGTCCCTACGCCTGAGTGGGAGGAGCCGAACGTCCCACGCCTCAATGGGAGGAGCAGTCGTCCACAGCCCAAAGGGAGGAGTCGGTGCGTCCACAGCCCAAGAGGGAGGAGTCGGTGCGTCCACAGCCCAAGAGGGAGGAGTGGTGCGTCCACAGCCCAAGAGGGAGGAGTCGATCGTCCACAGCCCAAGAGGGAGGAGTCGGTGCGTCCACAGCCCAAGAGGGAGGAGTCGGTGTGTCCACAACCCAAGAGGGAGGAGTCGGTGCGTCCACGGCCCAAAAGGGGAAGGTAGAGCGTCCACAGCCCCAGTCTCCACCAGCAGAGGGTGAATTCCTGCTGGTTCCACCTCCATTGCCATGGGAGGACTGCTTGCAGCTCCCACCTCCACCAGCAGAGGGTGAATTCCTGCTGGTCCCGCCGCCACCTCCATCGGCAGGAGCAGAGCAGCAGGAGCTGTCTCTGCCTCCGCCACCTCCACCGCCAGGAGCAGAGCAGCAGGAGCTGCCTCTGCCTCCTCCACCAGCAGAGGGTGAATGCCTGCTGGGTCCCTGTCCACCAGCAGAGGGTGAAATCCTGCTGGGTCCCTGTCCACCAGCAGAGGGTGAATGCCTGCTGGGTCCCTGTCCACCAGCAGAGGGTGAAGGCCTGCTGGGTCCCCCACCAGCAGAGGGAAAATGCCTGCTGGGTCCCTGTCCACCAGCAGAGGGTGAATGCCTGCTGGGTCCCTGTCCACCAGCAGAGGGTGAATGCCTGCTGGGTCCCTGTCCACCAGCAGAGGGTGAAGGCCTGATGGGTCCCCCACCAGCAGAGGGAAAATGCCTGCTGGTCTCCCCTTCCGAGGCAGAGCCGCACCAGTCCCCTACAAGAGAGGGAGGGCCGCACCAGTCCCCTGAAACAAGGGTAGACTACACGCCGCTCCCACCTCCGCCGCCAGGAGACTACACGCCGCTCCCACCTCCACTGGCAGGAGCAGAGCAGCAGGAGCTGCCTCTGCCTCCGCCACCTCCACCGGCAGGAGCAGAGCAGCAGGAGCTGCCTCTGCCTCCGCCACCTCCACCGGCAGGAGCAGAGCAGCAGGAGCTGCCTCTGCCTCCGCCACCTCCACCGGCAGGAGCAGAGCAGCAGGAGCTGCCTCTGCCTCCGCCACCTCCACCGGCAGGAGCAGAGCAGCAGGAGCTGCCTCTGCCTCCGCCACCTTCACTGGCAGGAGCAGAGCAGCAGGAGCTGCCTCTGCCTCCGCCACCTCCATCGGCAGGAGCAGAGCAGCAGGAGCTGCCTCTGCCTCCGCCAACCCACCAGCAGAGGAGGAATGTCTGCTGGTATCACTTCCCCACCAGCAGAGGATGAATGCCTGCTGGTATCATTTCCCACCAGCAGAGGATGAATGCCTGCTGGTATCACTTCCCCACCGTCACGAGGGAGAGGAGCAGGAGCTGCCTCTCCCTTCACCAGAAGGACCAGGACTAGATGCTGGCGGTCCTCAGCAGCCCTTGCATAGGCTGCTGAGGGAAGCAGGAAGAACCGCCCGGCCGCAGAGGCCGAGAAGAGGGCCAACACCGCACCCCAGCTTGTCCTGACTGCCTGCCTCGCTTAGCCCAAGGATGCCTGCCTCGCCGCCCAAGGATGCCTGTCTCGCCGCCCAAGGATGCCTGCCTCGCCGCCCAAGGATGCTTGCCTTGCATCGCCTGGGGTTGCCAGCCTCTCCGCGCTCGCCT
Organism: Acipenser oxyrinchus oxyrinchus; assembly: GCA_030684275.1. Lineage (NCBI taxonomy): Eukaryota > Metazoa > Chordata > Actinopteri > Acipenseriformes > Acipenseridae > Acipenser > Acipenser oxyrinchus. The sequence continues at coordinate 31,536,591 of CM060259.1, forward strand.
GGGGTTGCCAGCCGCTCCGCGCTCGCCTGGGGTTGCCAGCCTCTCCGCATCGCCTGGGGTTGCCAGCCGCTCCGCATCGCCTGGGGTTGCCAGCCGCTCCGCGCTCGCCTGGGGTTGCCAGCCGCTCCGCGCTCGCCTGGGGCTGCCTGTCGCTCCACATCGCCTGGGGCTGCCTTTTGCTCCACACAGGGTGCAGGGTGCGAGGGAGAAGTGGAGCTCCGCTGCCGCCTCTATGGCCAGGGGCTCCCCTCCCGAGTTCGCCTCCCGAGGGTCGCTGCTGCTGCCGTCGCCTCCCGAGGGTCGCTGCTGCTGCCGTCGCCTCCCGAGGGTCGCTGCTGCTGCCGTCGCCTCCCGAGGGTCCGCTGCTGCTGCCGTCGCCTCCCGAGGGTCGCTGCTGCTGCCGTCGCCTGGGGTCGCCAGGGATCCTGCTTCGCCTGGGGTCACGGGGCCTCTGCTTTGCCTCGGGTCGCTACACTGTGGCGGAGCTCCATGGAGGAGCTGCCGGCCATGAAGAAAGGGGAGGTCAGGAGACCAGCTCCCCAGCCGCATTTCCGTGGCAGGAAACACGGTGGCGGAGCCCCACGGAGGGAGCTGGCGGCCACAAAGAAGGGGAGGTCAGGAGACCAGCTCCCCGCAGCAGTTTCGCTGCCGGAAGTGGGTGGCGGAGCCCCACGGAGGGGAACTGCCGGCCATGAAGAAGGGGAGGTCAGGAGACCAGCTTCCCCGCAGCAGTTTCGCTGCCGGAGATTGTGTGGTCGGAGCCCCACGGAGGGAACTGCCGGCCATGAAGAAGGGGGAGGTCAGGAGACCAGCTCCCCAGCTGCACTTGGCGGCAGGAGATAGTGTGGCTGAAGCCCGGAAGAGGAGCTGCCAGCCACGAAGAATTGGGGGTGCCAGACATTCCACCATGGCCACCCCCAGAAACAATTTGCTTCCCCTCTTCCGGGACTTTGGGACTGAGGGGAGGTGGCCATTGAGGCCATGTGTGCTTTGCACAAGGGGGTATATGTGGCAAAGTGCCCCCTGTGTATTATATGTTACGTGTTGTGTGTAAATGTTGGTGTATAGTCATCGGTACACGGGATATAAACGGGTCTGTTTCACGTGTGATTTAAAAATGTAGATTTGTATTTAGGCACGAGGAGGGCACAAATCACTTCACGTGCTGGTTAAAATGTAATGTGTGGTCACGGGAGTGCACTTAATTAATTCACGTGCAGTTGTACCGAGATTCCAATTGAATGATTGACTAGCAATCGAGTCTCGGTACAACTGCATAAAAACAGCATGTTTTCACTCACTTTCGGGGTTGTGTGTTCGGTGAGTGGAGAGCGGGTGTGGAAACGGAGGTAATTGTTAATTGTAAAGTTAAAGTAGAAGCTCACCGTGTTTGTCTGTGTAGTTCGTTTTGTTTGTCTATTTATTTTGGCGCAAGTGCCGTGTCCTGTGGTTTTGTGTTACAACTGTTTATTTTCTGTCTGTTTATTCATTAAATGCTGAGCGAAAGCATTCGCTCAGCTCCACCAAACTCCACCTCTCTCTGTCGTTTATTGTTCCTGCTTCTGCCGTGACGTCACCGCCCAGTCATCCTGTCACATATGTGTATTTTAATAAAGCGTGCATTTTTAGCACCCACACATTTAAGGGATTTACTTTTGATTCAAATATGGTTCAAATCTAAAGATCTGGATACAAATCAGTACTCTTTCTGAGCCAGAAGGTTGTTTGGAAATGTCTTCCAAGATGTCTGGGGCTTTTGATTGAGATCTAATGTTGATATGCTTGCCTCCAATTCATTGTTTCTGTTACTTGAATGTCATTAGGGCAACTGACTCTAGGGTTGAATTCTAATTATGGCACGGTGTGTTATGAATGGAATGGGAATGTGAAGTTGGCAGGGATGAGGTTAAATGAGGTGGAGATGCAGTGTGGTCCTCTTTGCTGGAGCAATATTATTGTCACTGCAGAAAGAAACACATGCAAACACACATGTGTCTGAATGGTTTAATAGTTACAAGGCTTAATTAACAGTATACAGTATATATGGAGGCTGTGTGGTCTGGTGGTTAAAGAAAAGGGCTTGTAACCAGGAGTCCCCCTGGTTCAATCCCAGCTCACTCACTGTGTGACCTTGAGCGAGTCACTTAACCTCCTTGTGTTCCGTCTTTCGGGTGAGACGTAGTTGTAAGTGACTCTGCAGCTGATGCATAGTTCACACACCATAGTCTCTGTAAGTCTCCTTGGATAAAGACATCTGCTAAATAAACAAATAATAATATAGAGAGAAAGGGTTAGCAAAAATAGGTTAATAAAGAATTGGCAGCTGTATTATCTGCTGAACCAAAGTGTTTGATTCCATCCTGATAAAATGCAGCTATTACCAGCTATTGTTACCTCTATACTACAGTAACACACTGTCTATGATTGGTAGATATCAATATTAATAACCCTTGTAAATCAATGGAAATATGTATACCCAGTCAACAGAAGTCAGCATAATTTGCTAATAGCAAGATTGAGGTGAAAGTCAAAGTTCAGGGTTAGGGGGAACTAGCTACTTGTCTACAAATAGAATACTCGTACCTGAAGGTGCCCTCATGGTTTTAAAATGTATATTTTAATATTAATATTTTTTTAAGATTGTTACCTTAAAATATGTTTCCTGCAACCTGTGAATAACCATTGTAATAGTAGAGCATGCAGGAGGAATTGAAAACCTGCAACTCCTGCAGGTAATAGCAAGTGCATGCTTGTTTTGTTAAGTAAGTTTGCATGTGTAAAATGACCTTTCATAAATCTTTTATAAACTGAATAAGCCTGGCTTGCTGATGAAGTATGGAAGAACGTACAAACCAAAACTAGTATTTTAATGGCACACGCTTTTGTAATAACTGACATCCATCTGCAATGTGTCACTATCGCTTTAACAGGCATCTGCGGACTGCCAATTACTAGTTTGCAATAACAATGCTCTCCAGTTTATGGAGTTTATGTCTAACTCGTGGTGCTTAAAGGCTATTTTATAAGTTAAAAAAGGAAAAGGATAACAAACATCACCCTGTCACATCCTGGTTTTCACTATTTACATTTGATTTTTTATAGACAATTGGGTGTGTTTAAGGGTTGTTAACATTTTCCTGTCTATGTGTCATGTCTGTTTTTTTTTTGTTTTTTTTTTGCGGAACAAAACAAGTAGTTTTCTGCCCCATGGTGGAGTTCTGACTAGTTTGAGCAGCTGATCTTTAATGCTGCTGGTTTGGCTGTGGTTTATCCATTAGAGATAATAGTGATAATCTATAGGTGATATTTTACTTTAACACCAGCATGCATGTATAGGATCCTATTAGGAAAAGGAAATATAGCTTTATTATGTGACCAAGGACTTTGTGATTGTGTATTATGTATTTATTACTATGTTTATAGATGCTTATTAGTTGTTAAGCCCTTATGAATTAGCATTTATTGTGATATCTAGAGGTCTTGATTTCCTTTGCAATATGTATTTTTTATTACTTTATATAACACACCAAGTCGTTTCATATTCTAGGCTATGCAGATATCATAAATGTAATTTAAAATAGCACCACATTGGATATATAACATTTATTATCTGTATTAACTAAGTTACAAAGTGTTACATTAACAATCGTTATAATGAGCCATTAGTAAAACGACTTTGAAAGAGACCTTGGTTTTATTCACAGTCATAAAATCATTGATTTACCTTTGGATTAATAATTTGTGTTTTAATGTTGTTTTTTTAATGAAGCTTAAAAAAATAGTCTCACCTGGAATTTTTTGTTTTAAAACTTTGCAAATCTGTGAACTGAGAAGTTTTCGTAAACTATATCAAGTAAATAGCTAGATGAGGCAGCAAGTTTAAATATACGTTAGTGTAGAAAGAATTGAGGTTATTATGTCCGGTTTAAGAATTCAATTTAATTAATATGCGTAATGGTTTTAATTTTTTCAGTGTAAATATAATCTAGGAAATAATACTCTGTGAAAGGGTAGAAAAGCACAGTGGAAAATGTTTAAACTTGCTACAGACTACTTCAGCACAAGTTATATTAAGTATCATAATATTTGGGTTTACAGTGTTTGTCTGTCTCTCTGTGTGTCATTTTTCCATATAGCTAGAACACTTTCTCCACTGCAATGAAACTTGCTATATGGAGGCTGTGTTTCTATTCATCTGACTGCATGTCACACTTACATTTTAATAGAGAACAAGAGAACTGATGAACCTTATTAAGGACCTTTATCGGCACAAATTATTGAGTGCATCAGTATCCTGGGGTGTATGGAGGCTGCCTGTCTGTCTGTCACACTTTTTAAAATATATCTAGAGATATCAATTGTGATGACATTTGAAAAGATCTTTAGCACAAGGTATTATGAGTATCCAAATATGGGAGTACTGTATGTGAAGGCAGTCTGTTTGTTTGTCTCTATGTTAAACTTTGTAACTGCACATACATGTGGATACAGATCATAGAAATCAATATGTTTCCATGGTGACCAGGAGCTTTCATAACCCATAAGTAGTCTACATTCTTGAGACCCCCGAAAACGTGTTAGAACATATCAAAAGTAGAATCATTATAGCTGGGACACTGAATCAATTGAGACTGGTCTTCAAGGTGGAGCTTTTTGGGCATCAACATATTTTTCTTGAAGTATTCACCCCACTTTATTTTAGAAGAATCCGGATTTTTCTGTCACCCAGCAGTAGCCTGAAAATGAAAGACAAAAATGATAAACTCAGTATACCGCTTTAAAACTGGAGGGGGCAGTGTTTTATCAGAATAAAAAGACTATAGGGTTTACCTTACAACTAAGGCAGTTATCAGAGCACCAGCTAGTGGACCAACCCAGTAAATCCAGTGGTAAGACCAGTAGTTAGCCACAACTGCTGGTCCAAACGCCCGAGCAGGGTTCATACAGGCACCAGACACGGATCCTCTAAGAAACAAGAACACTGTATATCAATGTCTGTGGCTTGCTGCTCACAATCAGAGTCATAGTCTTTAGTGCCAGGATGCTTACCTGCACATGCCACTATCTGTTGAAGTCCCTACACAACACAAGGCAGTCAAAGGAAAAAGAGAACTATTACTTTCCCCCTGTCCATACAAAAACGTAATAGGCATACATTTTAAATCGCAAGTTTCTAAGTGACAGAAATTTGCAATAATAAAAAAATAATAATCCAGGTCCATACCCTACAAATATGTCGGCTGCAACAGTGAGACCGATACAGAGGGGAGCCAGGTGACTCCGGCTCTTCTCATTCACTGCTCCCATGCAGACGACCAGAGTCAAGAAGACAGTCATCACAGTCTCTGCCACAATCGCTCTGCCGATCTGCCCACTGCTCTGCACAGCCGTGAATGCCCCACCCGACCCATTCATATACGTTTCCTCTGTGGAGATTGCCTGGTTAAAACCAGGGGAAAACACATTTAGAAATGTGCAGAAAAATACAAATCTTTATACTGTAACAGAGAAACACATTTAAAATGGACTAAAAGCTGAATAGTGCAATTACTATATTTGGCCACCAGGTAGTACCAAACGCATACTAGCAATTCCTTTAGGAACCAAAATATTATTAAACTGAATAACACCAGAAATCCCAAAATCAATAATAATAATAATAATAATAATAATAATAATAATAATAATAATAATGAGAACAGCATCTTTTTTCAGCTCCCAGAATCATGTTAATATAAATATGTCTATTACTGTAAATGGTCCTTTGCTCATAGTCTCACAATCTATGTTCATAACATATGTGTTGATTATTTTTATAGTCTAGTCCCAGTTTATTGCTACAATTACAGTCATTAATAACCATAATCCACAACAGGTGGATATTGTATTGCTTATTCTAAGTCATGTAATATACGGATACATAAAAATAAAATAGAAAGCTGTGTGGTCCAGTGGTTAAAGAAACGGGCTTGTAACCAGGAGGTCCCCGCTTCAAATCCCACCTCAGCCACTGATTCATTGTGTGACCCTGAGCAAGTCACTTAACCCCCTTGTGCTCCGTCTTTCGGGTGAGACATAATTGTAAGTGACTCTGCAGCTGATGCATAGTTCACACACCCTAGTCTCTGTAAGTCGCCTTGGATAAAGGCGGCTGCTAAATAAACAAATAATAATAATCTTCCAGTCTTTATATGGGGACATATGGAAGATGCAAATGCATGATGACCTCACATGAGGATGCCATTTTTTCTCCATATAAAGCAATGGGTTTACTATTCAGGTAACATGGCACTACATACTACTGTATATGCTATTTGCAGGGAGCAGCAGTCACAGTGTATCAGTGGAGCTTACATTCCTGTCTGATTCTATCTCACCTTATCTGGGAGGTAAATTTGCAAAAATATGAAGGTGGGGGAAGGGTGAAATGAAAACCCCTTTTAAATCAATATTTTGGTAACAGATGCAAGATAATCATCTCAGCTTGTCGCTCACGCTTTCCGAAGATCTTAAAGACGTGATTGACTTCTGTATATAAAACATTAAAACACAATAGCATGTATATTGGAGGACCCCTTGCATTGCTAGACTGTATGTCATGTGAGGGTACAAAGAAAAGCGCCATTGAAGTAAACCAAAAAAATCTACAAAAAAAAATTTGATAGGTGATAGAAAACTGCAGCTTCAAATTTCATGTACTTATGAGGTTTTTATTTATTTATTTATTTATTTTTACCTTACAGTACCTTGCCTTTTTACCTGGTATATGTAGTAATACTAAAACAAACTTTCTCAATGAGAAGACATTGAGAAAGACTTATAGTCAAAACTTTTGTCACAGAAGTTTATTTTAGAGTGTTCTATTTGGTATGGTTGAGATTCTCATATTAATCGTGTCAGTAACTTTAACCGAAGTAGCCAGCAAGAGCCGAATGTGTACTTCTGCCATTTACTGTACTGTACCTTGGCCAGAGCTGCTCCCAGCATCCCTCCACACAGCTGAGCCACGATGTAAGGAGCAAGCAGAAAGAAGTTCAGTCCTCCGACCAGGTACACAGACAGCGTTACTGCAGGGTTGAAGTGTCCTCCACTAAAAATCGGGACATGTTTAGTGTTAATTCCATACTGGCACTGTTAAAATAAATAAAGTAGGACATCTATGGCCTTTAACAGAAAAGAAAACATTGCTAGGTTGCATAGGCGTGATTTGGACCAACCAACGTATTGTATTGATTAGTCAACAGTAGTGGCATTAATTCCTACAAAAGACTCACTAAAGCCCCTTTCACACTGGCACTCCTACCTGGGTCCAGGCCCAGGTTCTGGCTACCCGGGTCACAATCCTGCGTAGTGTGAAACCATGTCCTGGGAAGTATCCGACCCACCTCAGGATGTGGGTTGACACGCTTTGACCCAGATTGAGGGAGACAAAATGCCTGTCACTCAGTCCAGCCCTGCTTTTTCAAAAGCAGTGAGAAATCGCATACACGACCTGCATGACACCGGGTCCTGACCCGGGTAGGTTCCGACCCAGATAGAGCATGCCAGTGTAAAAGGGGCCTAATTAAGTAGGTACTATAAACTGTTATATTTTGAAACATTGTACCACTTTGGCAGTAAATCTGATGAGGGGGTCCGTCTTGAGAACATACAAAGCATTTCATAAATTAAGAACTAATAACAAACAGGCTTGCAATGTGTCTCTGTGGTTACGCAAGCTGGTTTCCTGTTTTTGGAAAACTGAATGATGCAGACCTAACTTAATAGTACTGCCTTAAATTATAATTCAAAGTTCAACTACACGAAACAACACACTTACTGTATCAATCACAGCACAGTAAAGTATGCATACAGTTGTTCAGAATCAATTTGGAGAGCAAAGACGTTCATTCAGCTGCAAACCTTATGTCTTCAATTAGTCTTTGCTTTGCTTTGTTGAGGGACACATTGGATTTTTTGTGCAGCTTACTTACCTAGCATTATCTTCAACAATGTCCACAATGAGACAGGTAACATCATCAGCTTCTCACTGATAATGGGGCTGCTTTGCTTTTGCATTGCCGGGCTGGGCTAAACAACGTTTGCTTGTTTTTTTCAATCGGGAAGTTGAGCAAATTTTTTTTATTATTATTTTACCAGCACAACAAATACTAACCAAATGGCACACAGTCAAAGTAACAAGATGTTTCTGAAATAATACATATTTGTGGTCCATTGCGTAAGGAGGTTGGAGGATTGTTAAACAGATTCTTTATAAAAAAAAATACAAAAAACCTAGTGATAGTTTTGTTTCTTATTTTATTAAAAAAAATTATATATATATACTGTATATATATATATACACATATTATTCTTTACATTGTTGTACATCTATATATGTGTATGTGTTAACTGTACCCTGTTCAGGGACCCACCGTGGGACATTTTGCAACCCACAGTTCCCTTTCAAGTGTGAAATGTAACCATTACAGTATGGGTGTTTACCTTCGAAAGACCTGAAACCTGAATAAGATATATCAAAGCTGCTTGATGAGCGTGTGATGCAGTCATGGCCCGCCCCCGAGGACATAAATACACTGCGGTCACAGACCTCAATGTCATTTTTCCTTGAACTGACAGGAGAACTGTTTCAGATAATTACTTGTTACTTTTTCTGCTATATATTTTGCATTTATTGTGTTTTACACAATTCATATGTGACATTAAAAATAATCACTGTATTAGTTTTACAACGTACGTGTATTTGTGCATTACAGCTTGTTGTTTGTTACATCCCACTGCGGCCTTGTGCACCGCGTGAAGCCAGCGGCTTGAGTCGTTCCTTCCCAGGGATCAAGCAACATAAGTTGGCTGACTTCGTGCATTCCTCCCAGGCTGCAATAGCTCCGGCTGGAGTTATTTATTTCTCGTTTTGGCTTAGACGAAAATTACGATTACTGTATTTTGTTGAGAAATATTTTCTCATTCTGTTTTTTCTACTTTCACAGAGACTAAGTGCAGGCCTGTCTGCAAAGTGGTGCTGCAAGCACATGTCTAGCAACAGTAGCTGGTGAACCGTGTAGCACTGTGCAGGACCAAGATACTTGCTTCGGTTGTGGTTTCTTGCAATCTCTCTCACAGTATCTTGATGCTGTTTTGGTGATAGCTTTAGCAGCACCATTACAAAGGCTGTTAGTTAATTCTGACAAGCAGGCTTCCCTCAGTCTCGTGTGAGTACTGGTTTTGCTAGTGGCTTGTATAAGTGGGCATCCCTGTACATTGCTACCCGCGGTAACTGCAATTCGGTGGACCCTTACCGTATGTTACTGAGGTCACCGACCCGCTCTGTTCCAGACCAGGTACCGTACCCAATACCATCCTGGTTCCGATACCGACTTGGTGCTAAAGTCACAGAACCGGTACCGAGAGGTGGTGAGCCTCATTTGGGAGAACTTCGGAAGAGCAGAGATATATCCCAGGAATCAATGCACTGTCCCCTCTGGGTCTCCATATAAGGAGGTGGGGACCCGTTGACAATAGATGCCTTGGCACACAAGTGGCGGAGGCAGCTGTTATATGCCTTCCCACCACTCACCCTGCTCCCACTGCGTCTGTTATCATAACCCTGGTTCCCTGAAATAGAAATGTAACCATTAACCTTCAAGGTCGCTGTGTCCATGATTGCAGCAGTCCTGAAGGAAAAATGAAGTTGAGGTCTGTGACTGCTGTGTTTTTATGTCTTCGAGGGCGGGCCATGACTGTGTCACAGACTCGTCGAGCAGCTTTGCTATATCTTATTCAGGTTTCTGTTATTTAAGAGGTAAACACCTATATGGTAATGGTTACATTTCTATTTCAGGGAACCAGGGTTATGATAATAACCTAACGTTTTATAAAATACAAATCTAAAGACTTTAGCCATTTTTTATTTACCATACGATAAGGCTTACATCTTGATTAGTATCACACGAAAGCAGTTTAAAAGATAATAATACAGGAGTTAAATTGATACTACAGCTTTGCCCACACATTTATGCTGTATAAAATGTGTGGGGAGATGCCTGCCCCCCCCAGTAATCTGGCAATGACAGGCATTGTTTAAAGAAATAAATTAGGACCTCTATTGCCTGTAACATATGCCTCAGACAGAAAAGAAACCCACATTCATTGTTAGGTTGTCATGACATTGGTTCACAAAGAGCCTAAATAACCAGGGCTGTCCAACAGGATATTCAATCTATTCTTCAGAATTAATCTGTGTTTATTTTTTGGTATATGTTTTTTTTTTTTTAAACTTGGTAATTTTTTTATTTCTTTTTTTATTTGGTTAAATAAAGAGTATAAGCATTATTGCATTCAAGGTAAGGAATTACAGATTCTGAAGCACTAACGGTTTTAGTGCTTCAGAACAGCAGCTGCACCGTCCATTGCAAAACTCCACTGCAAAACATTACAAGCACTTACATTTCACCAGCAAGTTCTAAAACAAGATTTACTCAATAGCATTGTTCTTATTGGGATTAGATGTAGGCAATTGTCCTAAATATTTTTAACTCTAATTCAAAGAAGCTTTGCTGCTATAACATACACTCACAGATTGATACAGATCAGTATTTCATTATATTATGCTATGAAGGAAAGAGCCAGTGTACTATTCTTGATTTAAATATGAATTTTATACCTTTTACATTATAGTGTTTTCTTCAATTTTATACTTACATATGAGATGGTCACAAATTCTAAATAAGTCCTTACCTAATAAGTTCATTATATATTAATTATTGAGTTAAGATTGAATAGAATTGAGTAAATCCATAGGGTTCCAGCAGAACTCCCATGTTAATTCAAAACGAATTAAAATTCATTAATGCAATCTTAAAGTGCTTCCAACAAAACGTCCTACCTGATTTCACCTAAGACTACAATAACAATCGCCAATGCCAAGCCGTGTGCCAGTGCAGGCTGCAGCCTTCCTGTGCCCTCCACATTCTCAATCACAGACGAACAGCCCACGAAGATGAACAGAGCCGACCCGATCACCTCAGCTACACAAGTCTGGATGTACCTCTCAAATACAGAGGGTTTGGGGTGCGCAGGCTCTTTCTCCAGCTCAGAAATGGACAAAGTGGACATGTCATAGAGATCTGCCTTGGACTCATTCACAGACATGCTTGCAAATGCTAATGCTCTGGACTGAGATACCAACCCACACACACACATGCACTGATAAAACTGAATGTGCAGAGTGTGACTGTATGCGAAGAGTAATAGTGGGTTGAGAATCAGAGGAGCGTAAGTGACATTTTCCAGTTTAACGGACAACAAAAAGCAGAGTTTGATTGTGTTTATTTGCCATTTATTAGTGCATACACAGTACCAATATTATCTTCAACATGAAAGGGTTTACAACATTTAGAATTTTTAAACTTTAAAAATTATGAACAGCACCAGAAGTGTTGCTTAAAAGTCAGCTATGCTATATTAGCACAAATTGGAATTGATATCCATAGAAACAGAGGCGTATGGGAAAAATGTGAGCAATTGTGCCATATTTTAATCAATAGAAACAATACACTTTTTACATTTTCTTTGTACTTTTAAAATATGTAGTTTAATGGATAACTTATTGCTACTGTATAATCTAACACATTGTTTATGCATTTCATTTTAGTTTAATTGGATTTCATTTTCCAATCGTTTTTAAAGCCAACTATCTCCAGTTGCTATACAGCTGATAAAAAAAAAACACTGTGACTTGACCTGTGACCTGTTTCAAAATAATTTACTTATCTGCACTTTCAGCATTATTTAAAGACCTGTAGAATTCATGGTAGGTTTGTGGTACACTTTCTGAAGAGTAAAGTGAAAGCAAGTAATTTTTTTTCACCTTGGAGATTTCCGGGAGCATTCTCATACAAACTACACACGTTTTTGCTTCTGTAATGACAGCCCCTTGTTTGCTTCAAAATTTGTATCTTGTGGAAAGCCTGGTCATCCAAACTATATTTGAACAAAAATGTATCTGGATGTTCTTTCTCGTACCAAAGCCATTTGATTTTCTGCCATCTGACAGCCAGTCCATCTTCATCTTTTTTTCTTGTTTATTTACCCAATCTTATGCTAATGATTTAAAGTCTAAGAAATCCCCGTGACACAGCTTGTGCACATGGAATGGCTGTTATCTTCTGGCAGCCCTCTTCCTAGCTGTCTCCACAGCTGCATGGACACTATCACATTCCATTTGGCTATTACCAGATTACATGAATTTGTGGTCAATCACAGAACATGGTAGTTGTTCTGTTGCATGTAAGCACATTGTACTAAAAGCAACATTTTGGTTTTGGCCACCACAAGTGTCACAATAAAGAACAATATGCTTCACATCTGAATGCAATGCTTGCAGGTTGTGAGAAGCAGAGGTGCTTATTTCAGAAGATCCACGTCCCCCTTCTGCTTCATGCCACATAAAACAGTGAACAACTTTACATTCTATTTCGTAAACTGGTTATAAGTGCTAAGCTTGCAAGAATATTACAAACTGCTTACATTACTCCAGGGAGTGGTCAAAACCTGCTCCAGATCAAGTGTGACACCCTTAAATGATGGATTTTGTTATGTTTTCTTTATCTCTTTCTTTATGTTGCCTGGCTTGAGATTTTCTAAGCTGACGGGCAACAGATTCATCTTTGTGATTAGAGTTTTCACTGTCTGAGAGGTTTTGGTACCATTCAGAAAATGTGCAAGCGTCCTTTTTAGACATATTTAATGACAGGTTGAATTCAGTGTTGAACACTTCTCTGTATGCATGTTCCTTTTCTGGTGTGATCTTCAATTCCTTTTCACATTTTCTTTGTACAGCTCATGCATCCTTTTAACAATTTAAAGGTGTTTCAAGCTACTGTCTGCTAGTATCTTTTCTGCTGTAGTGTGATTCCATTTTCGGAAATGAATTGTGTTCTTTTTGTCTTCTGGAATTCTGTTTCATGGAGAATGTTTACCTTTTGCATCACTCTTACTAATTCCTGTACCACTTGCACTGGTAAGAGCACACCTGGAAAACTTTTCAGAGATGTCAAGGGTCTTGAATTTGAACTGCAGGTTCATGTATTCTTTCTCTTTTACCTTTCTTGTTGGTACCTGATATCTGTCCTGTATTTCTTCATCGTTTACATTTATTCTTTTTCCGGTGCATAAAGATTTAATAATTCTGTTCCATTCAAAACATCCTTCTTTGTACTGTAGATATCATAATTATACTGGTTTGATGGTTTAAAATAGAGAGTTACATAGTTATAAACTGTATCTACCAAGAAAAAGGAGTGATAAGGAGGTGCCAAAAGTACTAATTACTACATGCACCGTCTTTCTGAAACACACTTTTCTATTGTGTTAGTGTACAACATTCATTTTATTAACAACTCTGAAAAACAGTTCATATATTTCAGCCCCTTGGTCAACCATTAGCCAAAAATCAATGTGTGCAAACAATGCTGTCTTTACGCAATGGCAAAAAAGGTTCTTCATGCTTATGCAAATAGTTCCTGTCTACAATCAATTGAATTGATTGCACCAGAATACAAAAAATAGTCAGGGTGCAAATTTGGTGCTATGGTGCCAGTAGACATGTTGTTTGTTTTTATTATTTTTTGTATTCCTTAACAATCATAGATGATGATAGTTTCTCATTGGGTTCAGATTTTTTTTTTCTACCTCCTCCAATCTTGTTAAAATATGGCACAGTTGTAGGTACCATAGAGACATGATACAATTCCAAATCAGTGGTCAGTGGGTCAAACAGCTTCCAAGCTATGGGTCATTGAAGATTTGACCTTTTTCAGGTACCCGAGGGATCAAGTTCAATATTACAAGCCATAACTCCCTTATTCATGGAGCTACAGAGAAAACTAAGCCATCATTGGAAAACTCTCTTTCAAAAATTTTCATTCAAGGCTGAGATGTTATCTTTCAGTTTCTCTCTGCAAACCTCTTCTTCACTTCCAGTAACGATTCTCCACACTGTTCAATTTGAACTGGCAACATTATCACCTTCTTCCTGCATCTCCAGATATGATCTGAAGAGCATGGGCTCTTGTTTCGCCTGTATGGGTTTCAGCACCTCTTCTGGCAAGTGGTGTAGCTGCAGAGGCATTTCCGCCTGTGTCCGTCGCACACATCAGTAACCACGTGCTTTGCTGTAAACAACAAGAGCACCTTCTCCTCCTCAGTTAGCACAGGGAATGTTATGTTGCTTCCTCCTTCACACTGTTCATTCACAGCTACGCCAAGTGCACACTAAGCAGCCATTTTATGTACCGTGGTTCTTTCTGAAATCCATTGCAAAAATGAAGACAATGTTAGTGTAGGACTTCGGGCTACACAAAACACAAGGTTAAGTAATGGGCCAGTTACAATAGCAGAACAACGTACTCGGAATTAGTATTATGAATAAAAATAATAAAAATAGTGTAATTACACCATGTTAAGTGCAGCTTCAATCAATGTACACCAAATATAACTAATTATATTCTAAAACATATCATATACTATTTTAGCATATTATATATATTGTTTTATTAGCATGTACATTATAAATGCAGTTAGACACTTCTAACAACGAACATTGCATCACAACCCACATTTTAATTGACTTTCTTTTAACTGTTTTTTTCTACACCAACACAAGAGCTGTAACAATATACATCAAAACAGTTTAAACAACCAGTTATTAATATTAGCATGCATTATTAATGGGTGACTACTTTAAACAAGGATTTTATTGAGATTATAGGGAGAGTGTAGCTCAATGCAGTTTACCTTGATAATCAAAACAAAGTACTGACCCCTGATTGTAATCTCGTTTTAAATTTCGCAAGCGGAGTCTGCAATAGAAATGTAGGAATGTGCTGTCACTCAGTAGTTGGGGCGGGTTTAAAGTATTCAGAACGAATCAATGATAGATACAAGTCAGGAAGGCGGGACATTGCCCAGCAGCACAGGGAAATGTATTTATTATTATTATTGTAGTAGGTTTTAATTTTTTAAATGTGAAAAGGGTAAAGTCAACATGAATTGATTAATCATTTCCACAGTTTTTCCGGTGTTTTCCGGTGTTTATTGGTGATCCACCGATTAATTTTTTTTTGCATCGGGGTGTTTTATCGGTTAAAACAGAAAAGGTCTAGTTATAGCTAATATCTCTGGAGTCCATGAAATGCCCAGCCTGATTTTTTCTAGCCATGTTGCCCAGGGTCTGGGGAATCTATTCCCAGAGTTTGTGAAATACAAGTTGGTTCATTTGCTCAGGGTCAAGGTCACCAAACTTGCAGCAAAATAATCATTAACTTTTTATGGGAATATCTTATCTTACATGGAAATATCCAAGTGCATATCTAATATGCACTTGGAAAGAAAGGGCTGAAAGAGGGCTTTATTACACAATATAATTTAGATAAATCAATCCCATATTAGTAAGTACAGAAACAATTTAGCTTACCAAAGGCCCTGGTATACCTTCTTTTTCACAAGTGAAATACTGCATGCTTAAGTCTAAACCTAAATATTGTGCTGACCCATTGAAAGAAATGAGATCTGCCAAAATATAGAAACAATACTTCGAAGTAATGCTTTATCCATGATTTCTCTGAAGCCATCCATGGTAGTATTTCATTAATAAAATAATGTTCAAAAATTTAAAAAGGCATTTTAATAAAGAACAAAAAGATCCTGCCATTATCAGGATATCATCTGGTTTTATTGCAACAGAAACATTACTTAGACAACAGTTGAAAAAAGTCAGTTAGGCACAAACAGCCAGCAGTTCCAGACATGCAGCAACAGCTGTTCTTCCTTGATAAAAGTGATGTTTTCCATTTCCGTCAAAATAATTAAAACGTAACATCTAAGAGACCTGAAAAATAAAATAAGGGAAACTATAATACCCATGACTTGATATAAAAGATAAACAGTAATATAAAGCTGTTATTGAAAGTGTGATTGAATAGCATCATAAAACAGGGAACTTGCAAATAAACTTCCAATATGCAAATAAGTAGAGTCCACTGTGTGTGTGTGTGTGTGTGTCTGTGTGTGTGTGTGTGTGTGTGTGTGTGTATATATATGTACCATGAGAGCATGGGTTTAAACTACAGATAAGCCACTGACACTCCAGATAACCACTTGACTTGCCACTTGAATGTCAACTAACAAAGATGCAGCATCTTAGGTTGTCTTATAGGCAATATAGTAGTAAGTGTATTGTATTGAGCAGCTGCATACATGAATATGTATATAGAATCACTTTACCCAGGCTCAGCTTGTCTTTCGTAGCCCAGCAGATGCAGTAATGCTGTAACAGCTGTTGAAGAAGTTCCCTTTCATCCAAAAACTCAAGCTGTTCTATCCTGTTACAAAATAAAAAATATCAAAAATAATAATCCACAATGTAAAGTGTTTTTCAAAAAACGTACGTTATCTTTGCTGCGTGCCATGTTGTTCGTTTCGCACCTTCATATTTTTAAGCATATTACGGACTCTTGACATTTTGCAATCACACATCATGGGTCATAAAGAACTGGGCAATAAATTTGTTTTTTACATTTCCTTTGCCAGGAGAGAAAAAAAAAAGAAATATCAAAACACTGGAATGTGTTGAAAAAAGGCTCACATACAGTAGAACTGGCTCAGCTTGTAAAACAAGCAATGTCTATAAGGAAGTGTGGCAGTGTGCCACGCCCTGTGCGTATTTTGTGTTATATGTTGCGTGTGGTGTGTTAATGTTGGTGTACGGGACATAATGGGGCTATGTGCAGCACGAGTAATTTAAAATGTATATTTGTGATATGTGATTGCATCACTTCACATGCAAATAAAATGTGTATTACTGTGTCAGCACGGGGAATGCACAAATTAGGTCACATGCTGGGATTCAAGTGAATAATTAATTAGTAATTGAATCCCAGCACAACAGTATATATAGGTGCACGTTTCACTCACTCTGGGTTGTGTGTTCAGGGCGAAAGAACGGGAGAGAGTGAGGAGATAATAATAATAATAATAATAATAATAATAATAATAATAATAATAATAATAATAATAATAATAATAATAATAATAATTATTATTCACAGGAAGTCATATTCCATACCTGTCATTTATTTATTTAGTTAAACAAAACAATCCATTAGAATGGTTTCCCAAGGTATTACATTTTAAATCGTGTGCAAGTGTTGTTATTTACACTGAAAAAGTAGAACTTAGCTAGCTTCTCGTAGCTTAATGAGTTTAAGAATGAACGATAGCAGCCAGACTTTAACAGCCTGCACTGTAGGGCCTTTTCACAGTAGAGAGCCACATCAAGAAAAGACCCCTCTTAGAAATTCAGTAGCAGCCAGGGCTGGGATCAATTTCCTGGTTTTCAATTCCTTTTTAAAATCAATTCTCAATTTTAGTTCTTTAGAAGGAAGTGAATTGATATTTTACAGACATAATAATTGTTGTGATTGTTCAACTGCTTTCATTTGATGCCAATGTAACTGACTAACAGTAACTTCAATTTAAGTAATTTGTTACCACTATGAGAAGCTCATTTAAACAGAATACTGCTAATTGCAATTTTGATCAATGATGTGTTGGAATTGATTTTAAAAACAATGGAATTGGAATTGAAAAACATGAATTAACCCCAACACCTGTACTCTTTCAAATAGCATTCCTACTAAATCTTTACAGTGAATTATAATGTGTCTGACTAAAGATGTATAACAACATTGTGCCTCTGATTAAGGTGATTATTTTTTATTTATTTATTTTTTGTCTAAAAAAAATGTACAAATCACCAGAGGTAAATTGGTCCAGCTCGCGTGGCAGTGTGTAATAAACTGAACATGTGGGGTTACAACTACTGCAAAGCTAAAGGAAAAGTATACAAGAGACCTGGCCTTGAATGACAAGAGTTTTAGTCATTTGTCATTCAATGACATGGAAACAGGTGGCACTTTGTATTGGCCTTGCTTTTATGTAAGAACATTGATAAAAACAGTTTGGCGACTCAAACTTGCATCAAGTTTAAAGGGTACATAAGGACCTTTTTATTTTATTGTGTTACATGTTCCCATGGGTTGCTACAACTGTTTCGTAAGGTGTGTGTATTGTTACATAATATTTTTTTTTTACATTTGACCACTTTTAAATTGCATTCCCTGCTCTCAGAACTACATTTCCCATCATCCTCTTGGTTATCTATGTAACGGAAATTGATTTACCAATGAGCACGAGGATGAAGAGAAATGTAGTTCTGAGAGGTCCATACTGGTACATGGGAAGCCATCTTGAGGCAGGGAATGCAATGTAAAAATTTAAATAAGTGGTCAAAATGTAAAAAATAAAAAAAATAAAAAAATTTAAACACCACACAGTGGTTTCATACAGGAGGTGCTGCCGGTTATTGCTTTTTTTTTCCACTCTCTTTTTAAGAAGTAAATCAATAACTTGGCTTCTTTACACTATTGTCTTATCTCGGTATTAACAAGACTGATTCCATAATGCTCACCCCCCATTATATGTTTACTTAATTACCTTCCCACGTCATCTTGTGGAAGGATATTGTATACAGTCATCATATCAAGTGCATCAGCTTTTTCCCAGCCAGCCAATAAAAATCTGTCTTTCTGAAAAAACAAAAAACATGAATTCATTCAGCCGCTGCCAAGACGGACACAACCAACACGTGCTGTTTGAAGTTTTAGACCTTCAAGTGTACTATGTTCTATACCCAGGGATAGCAAAATTTGTCGAGTTCTTGATGAGTATTGATTCCCACAGTAGAAAGGAAATGGCAGTACATAATATTTAGAGCACAAAACTAAGATCCAGGCCAGTTCACAATCCACCCATGAATTCCACTACTCAGCTGCATCATGCCCCCACTGGAAAAGGGATGCTGCTGCTCACAACTTGGACAATCTGGGCTTGTTTATTATTCACGTTTTAACGACAATCCATTCACTAACCTGAGACTCAAGGGATCTACAAACTTCTACTCCTGCCAGGTTGCATTGCCTTCTCTGCAGATTCTCGATCATGATCTGCCCAAAGCGGTCAGCCATGTTCACCTAAAAAACAGAACAGCTTTGAAATGTTTTCTGAGCATCAAAACTAAATATTGTCTTAGCGTGGCAGCACATTGCAAAACAAAAGGCTTGTGATGCACAGGTCTCCTTTTCCTAACAGTAGCAGAGGTGCAGTACAGTAGACCCTCAGAGTTACGAACACCAAATTCACAAACTGACTGGCCAGTGAACCGTTTAAACCTGTGTTTCTGCTACAGTTACAATTTAAATGGTAAGTTATGTTAGTACCATATATAGTACTGTTTTACAGCCTATCATACAATAACAATGAGTATTACATTCCAGTGCTATATCCTTGTATTATTCGCCAGATTAAGCATGTAGATAGCATAGCATAACATTCATTAAAACCACTGAAAACTTATTTGTGTTTTTTTTTAAAAATCTGGTGCACATTAAATGAATTGTGCTGGATTTACAACAGCAATTTTATCTTTCTACGGTAATGGGCATTTTTTCAGCCTGCAGGTGGCACTTGCTGATTTCTGCAATTGTTAAATGAGTTGAAAGGCAAAGTCAGTTGCACTTTATAGTACCTGCTCGTAGTTTATGAACATGGCCGTGTCAAAGGTGTCTGCCACCCATTTCACCAGACTTGAAGACTGCTCCAGAGTCATGTAGACCAGCACGCACTCTGACACAAACAGCGTTGGCAATCTGAAAAAGCATATAACAACCTTCACTGAAGCACACAGGGGTGGTTCTCTACTTATGACCAGCGTCTGATAACATCAGCATAATAGATCATACTATCCAGTAGTCTTTTCTCATTTCTTTTCAGAATAATAAATATTCAGTATATATAGATTCTAATACAGATTCAAAGGTTTGTTAGAAAACGTACATATCCCTGATCTATCTCATTACAGGTGTGAGTATTATGAAAAAGAATAAGTAATGACTTCTTATAACAATTATCCATGAAAAGCTCCATCCAATTCTGAAAAGATCAGCTAAAGATCAATAAAAATTTTACTCTCCATTCCCAGTTCACATTACTTATTTTTTTTTATTTTGCTAAAGCCAGAAGTCTAAAACCCTTGTGCAAAAGAATGACCATACCACATTCAACACAAAAATGTAAGTGTGACAATAATACTAGCATCTGAACAGCCAGAAGTCTCCCCTTTGCTGAGGATATTCATTCCTATTTTAATTTCTGACATTACCCAATTCTTTTAAAACAAAGAAATTGGAAAAGTAACCATAGAGTGACATTTTATGAAGTGACCTTCAATTTTTTTTATCAGTATTAAAACATTTCTGTGATGTCACCCTTTGATCTTTTGATTGATTAATTCTACAAATCTTCTACCTAAAAGTGGCTGTGAAGCTTTGAAGAGAAGGGGAGTGCAAGGCAAATATATTGTTAATTAACGAATCCACAGAAAACTGTTGATTCATCAATGAATCCATAGTCAAAACAATTCAACAGAAAAGCAAATACCATTTAATTACGTACAATCATTTCAACAATTAGTAAATTGTAGTATTACACATTTCAAACGTAACACTTTGAAAAGGGCTTGCGATTTCAATTTAGGATTTCATATTGTTAAAGAAGAAATGACACTAACAACTTAAAAAAAAGTTTTCAGAATTACAAATTCACTCCCACAAACATTCTCCTTCTACTTTTTATTTCAAATATTTTCTGGACAGGTTCAGGAACAACAGCAATTTTATCATCACTTTAATCTTCATCAAGCTTACAGGCCACTTACATTTTGCCTGAGTACTTCTCAAATGGCAGCGATATTTAGGTCTTCATCTGTTTCAGCTTCGGCGAAACCATCAATAACTTTACTTCCCATTCCCGGCTCACATTCCTTTGTTTTTAATTTTGCCAATGCCTTTTTCATGTTTTACATCTGAAACATAGTCCTCACTGCTATCTTCAAAGTCAAACTCTGAGGAACTCACAACAACTGTCTCACAATATGAGAGACAGACATTTGAACTGTTTCAACTACGCGTAACAAAAGAGCAAAAACAAAACGCAATTACCAAATTAACAATCAATTGAATCTCATTAATCAAACAACTATCAATTAGGAAGAAATTTTTAAGAGGCATAAACAACTCAAAGTGTTGAATCAGTAAGAAAATAATCCACAGTTTCTTGTGCCTAATGGCACTTGAAACAGTGAATTATTTTTACCGATTCAACACATCTCATTGTTTATTCCTTACAGATACAACAGAAATTAACAGAAAATGTTTTTAAAGAAAGTGGGCTTTTTTCCAGGAGTCAGATAATTGAACAACAAATTGGTTGAAAACATGAAATCTGACCGTCTAACCACAACCACGTTTGGTACATCACCGACTCAACTGCTCTGCAGCTTCTGGTTATTCTCTCTTACAAAACAGGTTTTCCCAAGAACATACGAGTGGCAGAGAGAGTCACCAAAGGTTACAAATTAACTGTAGCCAGGCACCCAGTCCTGGTCTTCAGAACCAGTCCCCGTTTCATTTTCTCTGACCTTGTTAAAGAAATCTTCTTTTATAGCTGTCTGGAAAATATACAGTAAATTAATAGTGCCATCAGCTTTAACAGGGTGCTTGGTTGCTTAAATTCCTGGCACTTGGACATTTAAATACAGCAAATACACTACCTAAACAAGGGTAATTGTGAAAACTGGTAGTGGATCCCACTATTTATTAATAACCCTGAGACTCCTATGAGTTTTACTCACCGTGTATCAAGGTGGCATTTCTTCAGTTTTTCCTCCAGTGCAGGGAGATCCCGGAGATCTGCTCCAATGATGCAGTATCGGTCCGAGTCTAAGCTGTGGCCATCTATTAAGAACATAGCAGCGCTTTATACAAGCATCAACAAACAATATGTCATTTCTGATTTAAAACATTGTCACGTTTGCCTGCTTACCCATCAGAAGTAAATCAGTTGAATGTGTTGCAACAATAGGGTTAGACAGTGGAGGTTTTGTTCTGTGAAGAAAAATGGAAAAAAAAACAGGAACCAGATGATAAAACCCACCTCTAAATAAAGACTAGCTTGAATACATGTATTTGAATACATATATTTCTCATATGTAACCTGAAAAATGTACCCATAATTATTTCCATGTAGAATCCTGTACAGACTGTGCGATGGTGTTACAAAGAAAGCACATTTCCAGTTACTTACAGCAGGTAATCTAAAAGCATAGTAGACCCGTTTGGATGTAAACAGGCACAGTTCAGTATATACTGCATGGAAAGTGCCACTGGTTGAAGCTTCATGGAAAACAACAGTATTTACAATTACTGTATAGGAACCACTGGAATTCCATTAAATTATGGTTCTGATAAAA
Source organism: Acipenser oxyrinchus oxyrinchus (assembly GCA_030684275.1). Taxonomy (NCBI): domain Eukaryota; kingdom Metazoa; phylum Chordata; class Actinopteri; order Acipenseriformes; family Acipenseridae; genus Acipenser; species Acipenser oxyrinchus. The sequence continues at coordinate 31,559,014 of CM060259.1, forward strand.
AAAAAAATTGACCTTGCAAAATCACATGCAATAGGCTGTGGTAAACAACATGCAGATAGGCAATGATTATCTCCTGTTCTTGTTAAGCTGATGTAAACTGAGGTCACAAAGATATAAAAGCACATCTTAACAACCCTGTGCTCTTATCAATGGAAAAAAATTAGAACATGTTCCGACCGTAAGTTCAGCTGTATGTGCTAACTATCTTACAAATAGTTATAGTTTCCTTGAAAAGGTTTAATAGAGGTTACTTTTAACTCATAGGGCAATAACTGTACTTCTATAAAACACAGGAAACCAAGGCTCTTTAAAACTAGCAAAAGCTTGTAATAAAACTGTATCAACTCACATCTAACTGTTCGGATGAAGTACTATTACGTTTACATATAACAGCTTATCTGTGTTGCATCATAATTACTGATTTAAGTTCTATTTTTAGTTTGGTTTCCGCGCTCAGTCCATTTCTATGTGTGACTGCACATCATTGCCCTCAACTGTCCACAGTGTGCCACTTTTCATTACAAAAATAAAGAGTATGAATTCAAAATAACTTACTTGATGTTATGTAGCTTCCTTGCAACAATCACGGAAAAGTCAACTTCAAAGTATTTTTTGGGCAGAAGGTTTGCTTCCTACAAATCAAAACCGATTGATGAAAAATGTTTTACATGTAGTATAACGCATCTCCTTTAAAAACATTAAATAAAATCTAATGTATGTACACTACAGCAAAAACAAACTCTACTTTTAGGGAAATGTATAAACCTTCAGAGTTCTGGTTTTCCTTGCAGTTTTTGTGCTGAAACTAAAGGAATGGAAATAAGATAGTATCTCAGGTTTTACTACGTGCTTGATAAGCCACAGTGTCCAGGTAACCAGTTCAGGTGTGTCTTATTAAACTCACAATGAGACCAGGAATGGATTAAACCGCTTTGCAATGGGAGCCTTCTTTCCCTTCCTGGACTGGTTTTATTTTTATGATATAATTGTATCTACAAGGTTACCTTTAATCTCCAGAATGTTGTGTCCAGTCCAGCACCCAGATTTATAACCTGGCAGTTGCATTCTGTTTTCCTTACAAAGCCATCAAGCAGGCGATTCACTCCATGCACCCGAGCATAATAACCTGAGAGCAAAAAATGGATCTGGTTTTAAACAAGAGAAACTGCTAACCTGACCATTAAAAAGCACACTGTGCTTTCATGTGTCCGAATGTTGCCCCACGCTTTAGACAACAGTGTTAAACCATGCATCCTCTCATACAGTAAACATTTGTTTTCCCAATGATATTTCTCATACATGTCTAAACTGTAAATGCTACACCTCCCAAAACTTGACCCACTTAGCATAACAAACAGTAGTAAAGGCTGCCACTAGATGGGAGTAAAGCAGGAATAAACACAACGCACTGACTCACCTCTGCTGATTTCAGGAGCCTTTCTTTCTCCACTCTGCCTTACAAAATACTGGATATATGGGTCTTTCCAATAGCCTTTACTGGTAGCAAATCTAAAAAACAAGATGGGAGAGAAAAAAATCAGTTGTGCTTAATGGGTCTGGTAGCTGCTCAGAGTGCCTTGGGCGGGCACATCAGAACGTGTGTGTGTGCAATACATATAACACCCTCATAAAAATCTACCTGCATGTTCTTACATTGTCAGATTATACTACTGTATACAGAGAAGAGCCCGGTCAAATTCTTATTCACAGAATCTACATCATGGGCGATCAGCGAACTGAATTTCGTGTGCAGTTTCCACCTCCTGTGTGACACAGATAAGTCGTATAAATGACTTATCACAAATTAGCAAAATAGAAATGTGGTCTTATTATGCATCATACAAAATGAAAAGATCATTTGATCGTATTATGATACATATCGGACAGCAATCTGCACATCGCGATATAGTATAGCATCCCTAACAAGTTGCACACAAAGCTGCTGTGTGTAGACAGGTTGAGAATGGCGTAAAACAAGTCTTTAATTAAAGCTTATTTTTACACCCAGAAACAGAATTACCCCAATACACTACTATGTGAAATCGTGTGTGTGTCCTTATAAAAAATATTTGCACAAGCAGTGCAGAAAACAGCATGTACCCAGGAAAAATCTGGTTAGCCTGGTGCCATGGTGGATCTCATCTAAGCTTTTAATCAGGTTGACCACCCCATAAATAAGTAATTATCCCGTTGAAATCGTTGACGGACAGAATCTTACCTTTTACAGGTCGAAGCATCGTCGCATGTGGCTCGAACTGCTTCATCTGCGGTATCGGAACTCGTAAACGGCTGTCGGGTGGCCATCAGTAACAGTGTTACTGTAACATAAAAACAGCTTGACGTGATCAGACCTTTACAATTTGCAGGCTCACTTCAAATAGCCCAATCAAAACTGCCTCACAGTTACCTAAGTCGTTACTAACTAATATGTCATTAGTCACAACGATTTAATTAAGAAAGGGGTATTAAAACCTGGAAGTGTTCAATCTGTTCCATCGCATTTGGTTTACTGTGCAGTGTTTCCTTCTCCGGTTGTAATGTTTTTCTAACAACAAAGTGTCCCATTGGCTTTGCCAGGTAACTGTCGGTTCAGCCGATTGGACTGGGGAAAAGGAAACCCCGCCCCGTGTCTCTGCATGCTGCACTGCACTCAGGTGCATTATTTTAACGTCTATCAAAGAACGGTTGATTAAATTTTGTAATGAAATATAGCTATAGTCATGAACTTTTAAAAAGAGAAAGAGAGAAGACCATGGTCGTTTTGGACAGTGGTAACTTTTTTTTAAATGTTTGTATCAGTGGCAATTTTTTTTTATCAGCTGCAGAGTCACTTACAACTACGGCTCACCCGAAAGACGGAGCACAAGGAGGTTAAGTGACTTGCTCAGGGTCACACAATGAGTCAGTGGCTGAGGTGGGATTTGAACCCAGTTGTTCTGACTTCTTGGTTATAAGTCCTTGTCTTTAACCACTGGACCACACAGCCTCCTCTATATGCATCTAATACTATGCTAGGCGTTTTGGGGTTTCCCCCAATTCAGCAGCATAATAATAATAATAATAATAATAATAATAATAATAATAATAATAATAATAATAATAATAATAATAATAAATAACACAGCCTAGTGCTACACAGAACATATCTCAAAAGATAAAGCGTATGTATCCATCAGAACACGAGAGAGCGTACTTAGATACTTCATTAGGGATTTAATGTAAAAGGTAACTATTTAAATTTAGGAAAATGTTTTCTCACTCTTAGTTAATCTACATGTAGTAGTACACCATAGTAGAATCTTAAATCAACTGAATGTATAAAATAAATACAAGTTTGACTATCTGTCATTGATATATTTGATATTCAACAGTAAAAATAACAATGTAGCTACAACAGAAAGTGACTACTGTACACTAACCTGACGCAGAGTGACCTGTAGAGCTATTATTGTAATACAGTGCAGTTCAACTACCCTAAGTATGTGCTGTAGCAGCGATAATGATGTTTACATAATCATTTTGATTTGGTCTATCGTGCCAACACCATATTGAAAACACGTAACAGCTCACTTCAATCAATCAATCAATCTGTATTTAATATAGCGCCTTTCATAGTGGACCACCATCACAAAGCACTTTACAAGGTGCAGTAACAACAAGAAGACAAGAAAATCCATAATACTACCAATTTGGGGAAGAAAAAAAAAAACAACCTTACAGTATACTAAGTTTGCACTAGCACTGTATAGCATAAACAATTACTGTATGATTTGTGCTACTTCGTCCAGTATATTTGGGATTGTTTATTGCTTCCTGGCTGAACCTGAACTCAATTACTGAATTATCTATACAAAAACGAGTTAAAACCATTGTAGGGTTTTTTGTTGTTTTTGCAAATAGAAAAACGTTCTATATAGGAAGAAACACTCTGTGATTGAGATTTCAAAAGTAAAATCTCAGAAAGTATTCAAACGTGTTTCCTAGGCAAGCACTTTCTGTTTCAGGAAAAAAATAATCCAGTGCCTCCTAAAGCTGCATTGTATTCATAAAATACTTATTACAACGGGGCTGTCTTTCATCTACTATCACAAGCGAACACGTTTAAGTACAAGGAAGTGGATACTGCATTCACTTCCTGCCATAGAGATTGATATGCTTCCTGCTAGCTCAGCTAAGGCGTGTTTATGCCTCAGCTAAGCGTCACTGCAGTAACCACCGGAGAGGATACACAGAGGGAGAAACTGACCAGTTCTGTTGAAGTACAGCAGAACTCCGCGAAAAGAGATTACCTGCTGACAGGATACAATGATACATAAGAACTTCTCGACTCTAATCTGATAAAGGATATCACATCAAATTGTTCTCTCTTTTACACTGAGAAGGGAAAAAGAAAAGAAAAATGAAGAAACAGTTCAATCGGATGAGGCAACTAGCCAACCAACATGTTGGCAGGCAAGTACAGTAATTGTTTTACGATTTACTAATGGGGTAGACTAGAGAGACTGCAGTTCATTTTAAGTGGATTTCGTTTGTTTCTATAGGAAACACTTTGTGGATAACTACTGAAGGTCACAATTCAGACTTTGTGACGAACTTTACTGGAGCTTTAGATTATCGTGTACGGTAGCTACGCGTATTATTATTATGTTTGCAAAAAATGAACTTTTCTCGAAACGTTGGTCATTACAGTATAAGTTAGATTTTAAGTCTAAAAACTCAAACCAAATTAATTATTTATTTATTTGTTTATATTTTTTAACGTTTTTATGATGCTTTTTTTGCAACATCCAGATTAGTCGTTTTCAGAAAATATTACACGTTGTGTTTCATATAGCTAAGTATTTAAATGACACGTTTATTTATTTTATGCTGCAAGTTCGTGCAGAACTGGTTTGACAACGTCATCCCAAAATACTACGGTGTTACTGCATAGACAACTGCACTCATATTAATTCCTTCTGTAATGTTTGGGTATTGCAGAATCCTGTCCACATGATGAAAGGTTTTAGGTTTCTCCCATATTTTGTTCTATAAACTTGTGAGCCAAGATGTACGTAAGATTTTTTAAATATGCATCAAGCCACGTTGACTCTGCGGTGCCAGATACATTCTATATTAAACGCCTGTAAGTGAAAATTGCATCTCCCTACTGCTATATTTGCATGAACCTAGATAAGCGCTTACACGAGCCACAGTATTTTAATAATGTCAAGGTAATGGAAGTGGCTTTGGTAGCTGAACACCAATTTAAGGCGAGTGAAGCTTTTGCATGAGTTGAGACAAGGTTACTGCAGATACAGTTCCCACTTCCAACTGCTGATGACTGTATGTGAGTTTGATCTCCCACTGTAGTAGCAGTCGGCTGCACCTGCTCTACTGCAATGATGTGACATGTCAGAGGTGCATTCCACCCGCATTATAAAGCTGTACATGCCTCTGCTGTCCAGCACAATAGGCAAAATGAGTGCAAAAATGCTGTTTATCAATATCTAGCAATACTAGAGGGTTGCGCTGTATAGCAACGACCCCAAAGCCTTATAGATAGAAGCATTACATTCTAGTAGGCTACTACTTTGTGTAAAGTCGCCCTGTTTTGTGCAGGCATGCAGGATGCTCACATTTGGAGGTCAGACAGACTAGACTAATGCAGTATTTGCTGAAAAGGTATTGAACTCTAGCGATTCCTTACGTAGATTCAAGACCACAAAAATCTAAATTGTATTTATACACAGCAAATATTTATTTGCAATTGCTTGCATCCCATGGGGTGTTACCATTGTGCAAAATATGTGTAAGCTGACTTCAAGTGCAATGTACAACAGTACAGGTATCAAGGGTGTGGAAAGCAATGACTCCGTCGTTGCTAGAATTCATTTTGACTGTATTATTTATTGCTTATCTGGTGTTGCTACTGAGGTAACAAGCCCTTCATAGCCATTTGTATTGGGAGTTTGTAAGTTCAAATCCAGCTTCCGGAAGCTTTTACAAATCATAAATATTTAAGTGACACAGTTCTCACACAGTTACCAAAATATTTAGTTGTATATTTTCAGTTCTATTTCAGGTGAGAACATGGTGCAGTATTATGTGTCTGCCTGTTAATGAATTGTGGACCCTCAGTTATTTGACTGTTGCAGTAAAGTTGTCTAGGAATGGCTGAGTGAGACATAGAATAAGATTCCACTGATTCCTATGATTCCACTGATTCCTATGGGTCACTCTTGGAATTTTTTTTCCATTTAATATCTGAACACAAGCCTGAGTATAGCTGTGGCCTAATCAAATGCATTGTCAGATAGTGTGCATCTCCTATTGGCCAGTCAGTGAAGTCTTGGAATGATGGCATTTAGACTAATGTAGACTGCTCTTTATCCCTGCCCCGAGTAGGACACTAAGCAGCTGGTGTTCACTTTAAGTGAAGCATGATGCCGACTGCCTGCCAGACTTGTTTGGAATGCATCCTGCGCAGTTTCTCTGTGTTTACTGACACAGTGGAGCTCATCACACTTGCATGCCATGCGTCTGTCACTCTTTACCAGCAAGGTAAACACTGCTCCTCTTTACTCTTAAATTAACCTGAGTTGAGTCCATTGGCTGAGCACAGTAGTAATCCTGCGTGTTCCTCTTCTGCACAAGCAGTTCATGGATTCAAGTTCCAGCACTGCCTTTGAGGGACACAGGCTTTCACCAGAACAAACCAAGAGATGCCTCCAGCTTCCAGGCAGGGAAGTGCAGACAGTACACTTCAAACAAAAACATGCATGATGTATATAAAACAATGAGGACTGTTTATGACATGCACCAGGCACACTCACACCCAATAAGGCATTATGTTTTCTGTTAATTTTCATTATATATATATATATATATATATATATATATATATATATATATATATATATATATATATATATATATATATATATATCTAAAAATAAATAAAAAGACTCCCATTGCATAGCAGTTTGAGCCATTCCTGGCTTTACTATGAGATTAATAACACACACCTGAGCTTGTTATATATATATATATATATATATACACTGTGGCTGATCAATCTCGTAGTAAAACCAGGAATGGTTGAAACACTTTGCAATATGAGTCTTACTTCTACCCCTTTAATACTACTACTGATCATAATCAAAGTGTGTCTCAAGTTCAGACAAGTATCAGCAATGTGAAATCCGCCTTTGTTTTTCTCCTTGGTGACGTCAGTTTTATTCTACAGAGCTGGATGTTTACATTAAATCAACATGAATCCCAGTTTCCTTTCTACATCGCGACTGACAAACCTTTTCAGCTTCATTGATCGTAACAGCAGCAATAATGCTCTTGCAATGGCAGAAACTTTTTTGGCTTGTTTGATGTATCTGACAAGCTTTAGACTGAGGAAAAACTCTTATTAGAATATAGTATGTACACTATATCATCTAATATGGAGTAAATAGGGCTGTATTATTAATAAACGGTATGATGAGGCTAATACTGTATTGTGGTTCAGGACAATATAACAAAAAGTGTGGATTTAGGCCATTTTGCAAAATAGGCTGAGGACTCACATTCACTGTTAACTGAAAATAAGCAGGTAAGTAAACCAGGCTTGTTTGCAGGTCATAATTGTACCACACGTGTCATGTTTGAAAAAGGCCATTTGAAAAATTGAAAACTTGAAATCTAGAACATAAATCAATATGCTTATTCAAGTTGGATTATTAAGAGGGAAGAAGTTTTACAGCGTCAAGTGGTTCAATATACTGAAGAGCTGCAGCTGTTTCCACGTCACAAACCGTGGAACATCAAAAATTGTACAACCAGTCATAGCTACAGTTAATGTTAATTGACCAAAGCAGTAAAAGTCCCAAAGAATCCTGGTACGGGGTGGTGCACTGAATCTCCTCATTCACCAAAGTATGTTATTATTTCTGTAGCTAGCCTGGTTGGAATGGCTTGCCGTTTGTGTTTAATCTTGCTGCTCTTGCTAAACTCCTACGCACCATTAGTTCAAGTCAGATACGGTTCAACTATGCAAAGTATGTGTCAGTGTAATGGCACTTAGTTCTCTGTTCACAACACCCGTACATGTTTTACTCATTCATGAGATATATTTGATTTTATGGGAGGCTGATGAGTTATGGATGATGAAGGTCCCAGTCTAAACACCAGCTCCATTCAGGTGTGGCGCAGTGTGAGGGTAAGTGGTCTCTGACTGCTCTTTAGGGTGGACTGATTTTCCTTGAATTCCTTCATGGCTTGAAACTGATTTTGTTGCAGCTACTTCACTGCTGTTTGGACTTGGTCAGTCAGGCGCTATATAGTGGAGAACCACTTCACCTGTCTAAGCGATCTGGGACAATATGCTTTGAGGAAAGATTTAGTGATAATAGACACTTCCTCCCAGCAGCTGGACACCCCCATAGTTCCCACACCGGACTAATCGATTTAAAACTTAATGCAAACACTTCAGTTGTCGAGAAGATCATTTTCAGGATTTAGGGGATGATTTGATCAAACCCCTGCCAGGAAAAGACACAGCTGGATTTTTTAAATGTTGTTTTTTTTTAACACAAAAGGAAACCCCCTGAATTGCATTAACCAGCTGTCCATGTTTATCTGAGGTAAAACCAACTGTTCAGCTACGAAGCAAACTGATTTTGAATCCAAAGTAATACAAATTAGGAAAAAACAAGATGAGTAATCAATTAATCACACCTGTGGGCTATGATCGATTAAAAAATAATTGATCGATTTAATCTTGTCTACCTGAGTGCGGTATCAAAAAAACTGTGAGCGAAAAATGGTGGAGAGTACTTCTAAAGACCTTGGCAAAAGGGCAACTTGAAGGTATCCCCAATATTTCAAAGTATCTGAGAATGAAGAAAAAAATGACTTGCAATATTTGCACATCGGTGCATTCCTTTCATGGCAGTGCTACATGTTTATCGTATCATCTTAGTCGCAATTAAGTTGATTTTTATTTTTATTCAACGTATTTATTTCAAGCAGTATCCGAAAATTAACAGCTGTATCATACTTTTTCTTCATCTAACAAATAAAATAGCGAGCAATAAATGTAATTTCTTTTCAATTAACCTAAATAAAATAACACTCGGTAAAGTTACCTTTGTTAGTTTAAAACTTGAAAGCTTATGGTTTACCAAAAACAGCAATTAAAAATGAAGTTGTTTTTTTTAGTGACTCATTTTGGCTGGCTTCCAATTACATGTCAAATTATATAGCTATCATAATACCAAGTGAGACAGAAGAGAAAAATGTGAAACAATTTCTAAATTAAAGACGATAAAAAGCAGTATTAATTGGTAGTAAATTTGAATATAGAAAAGGTAAGCCATATGGTGTGTTCTGTTTTCTATTTTTTCATGTATTTAATTTTTTTTGCATTTTGTACAAAAAAAACAAAAACAAGACACATTTTAAGTTTCTAAAAATATCCATGGAACCAACCAGTTCTTCCAAGATTCTGAGTATAAATACTTTCCCATGACGCAGTTTCTCATTAACTACCAAGTCAGAGAATGCGCAAGTGCATTAATAAAGAAATAAATAAATAATGCATTTTAAAAAATGCGCTTGTGAGAACTGCAATTTCGAACACTGATTGATTTTAGAGTTTTCAGAAGTTTGTTTCTGTTGCATTTGTTGTAAACATTAAATCGATTTCAACAGTAAGTTGTATTTTTTTTTTTTACATATTTTTTTAATGCTGTTAACTGTTGCTTGATTAAAATATACAAGTAACAATAATGTATTGGCATTTGCTTGAACAACGTATCTTGAAAGTAAAAGTCCAGTACCTAAATATCAAATAATAGGTATATTAAATGGAAAAAAATACTTCAAATGGAAAAGAGTAATGTTGAAACGGAAAATCACTTTGGTGTACAAATTACACACAAATGATTTTGGATATTTCTTATTCATTTTATTAATACAGGTTAGGAGAGACACAATGCATTTTAGCACCCTTAAAGGGTCTGGACACACCAGAGCTTCACTTTTAGTTATTTGATATATATACAGTACTGTGCAAAAGTTTTAGGCAGGTGTGAAAAAATGCTGTAAAGTAAGAATGCTTTCAAAAATAGACATGTTAATAGATTATATTTATCAATTAACTAAATGCAAAGTGAGTGAACAGAAGAAAAATCTAAATCAAATCCATATTTGGTGTGACCACCCTTTGCCTTCAAAACAGCATCAATTCTTCTAGGTACACTTGCACACAGTTTTGAAGGAACTCGGCAGGTAGGTTGGCCCAAACATCTTGGAGAACTAACCACAGTTCTTCTGTGGATTTAGGCAGCCTCAGTTGCTTCTCTCTCTTCATGTAATCCCAGACAGACTCGATGATGTTGCGATCAGGGCTCTGTGGGGCCATACCATCACTTCCAGGACTCCTTGTTCTTCTTTACGCTGAAGATAGTTCTTAATGACTTTCGCTGTATGTTTGGGGTCGTTGTCATGCTGCAGAATAAATTTGGGGCCAATCAGATGCCTCCCTGATGGTATTGCATGATGGATAAGTATCTGCCTGTACTTCTCAGCATTGAGGAGACCATTAATTCTGACCAAATCCCCAACTCCATTTGCAGAAGCGCAGCCCCAAACTTGCAAGGAACCTCCACCATGCTTCACTGTTGCCTGCAGACACTCATTCGTGTACCGCTCTCCAGCCCTTCGGCGAACAAACTGCCTTCTGCTACAGCCAAATATTTCAAAATTTGACTCATCAGTCCAGAGCACCTGCTGCCATTTTTCTGCACCCCAGTTCCTGTGTTTTCGTGCATAGTTGAGTCGCTTGGCCTTGTTTCCACGTCGGAGGTATGGCTTTTTGGCCGCAAGTCTTCCATGAAGGCCACTTCTGACCAGACTTCTCCGGACAGTAGATGGGTGTACCAGGGTCCCACTGTTTTCTGCCAATTCTGAGCTAATGTCACTGCTGGACATCTTCCGATTGCGAAGGGAAGTAAGCATGATGTGTCTTTCATCTGCTGCAGTAAGTTTCCTTGGCCGACCACTGCGTCTACGGTCCTCAACATTGCCCGTTTCTTTGTGCTTCTTCAAAAGAGCTTGGACAGCACATCTGGAAACCCCTGTCTGCCTTGAAATTTCTGCCTGGGAGAGACCTTGCTGATGCAGTATAACTACCTTGTGTCTTGTTGCTGTGCTCAGTCTTGCCATGGTGTATGACTTTTGACAGTAAACTGTCTTCAGCAACCTCACCTTGTTAGCTGAGTTTGGATGTTCCTCACCCAGTTTTATTCCTCCTACACAGCTGTTTCTGTTTCAGTTAATGATTGTGTTTCAACCTACATATTGAATTGATGATCATTAGCACCTGTTTTGTATAATTGTTTAATCATACACCTGACTATATGCCTACAAAATCCCTGAATTTGTGCAAGTGTACCTAGAAGAATTGATGCTGTTTTGAAGGCAAAGGGTGGTCACACCAAATATGGATTTTATTTAGATTTTTCTTCTGTTCACTCACTTTGCATTTAGTTAATTGATAAATATAATCTATTAACATGTCTATTTTTGAAAGCATTCTTACTTTACAGCATTTTTTCACACCTGCCTAAAACTTTTGCACAGTACTGTATATATATATAAATAAATATATATAATATATATAAATTTGTTTATTTATTTATTTTTTACATGAGGTAGACAGTGCCACAACAGCGGGTCTATACTCAAGCATGAGTTACCTTTCCCGGGGAAATATTTTTACCTAATATACAAAGAAAATATGGCTGTGTTTTGGGAAGACATGGAAAGTGTGACATCAACAGAGGAGGAGGAAGAAGAGATTCATACTGTGCATAAGTTTGAACATACACTTCCATTTGACTGAAAAAATTGAATTTAGGTAGTCTTCTAAAAATAACAAACTGAAGTACCGTGCCTATTTAAACATAGATAATCACAGTATGTGCTTATGCATATTTGTATGTGCGTGTTTGTGTGTGTTGTGTGTGGGTGTACTTTTTCTGCATTTTGTGTGTAAACTGTCAATAATATTAATTGACCACAGTTTTATAGCAGCTGATTATGCAGCACAAGATCTGACAGGCACATCTCGTAGCTCATATAGTGATATTTTTTGTTTGACTGAATCAGCAAAACAAAGCACATAAAAATAAAATAATCAGTCATATTCATTAATTGCGCAATGCGAATACTGTTTCCTGAATTAATTGTATATGCTAGGTTTCAGCTCGATCTTCTAAGTCAATGCATAAGACATTTTACAATGTTATAACATATACTCACTGTATTTCGTACAGTTTGAGTAAAGACGATCTTACATAGAAAACGTAGGTTGCTTGTTTTAAAAAAAAATGTTAAATGTCATATCTCTGCTGTACGGTTACTGACTCAGGTATATGATTGTACAGTTGGGCCTTCATTTAAGCTCGAAACTGATTGGTCCATTCACGGTGTCCATGGAAACATAAGCCTGGAAACGAAATGCCCTCAGAGAAGGAATGTTTTTCTCGACTTACATAGGAAATGAATTGTGGGAATTGCTAGAGGGGTATTGCTGCAGAACGAAGGCTCCCACAGCATAGCTCTCACGGTAGCTCACACAGGGTAGTGCTGCGTGCGCAACTCGTAATAGACGACATCATTGTATTCTACAGCCCAATCATTCTTTGCTACAGCCCGACCAGTATATAATACTCAGACTACAGATTTCTCCTCAATGCTCCCTAACTTCCTCGTATGACACATTATGCAAATACACGGTTCCTCAAGATTTAAATAGCCTTGTCAGCTCTTTCTTCGCAAGGCTGTGCAAGGGGCTTGCAGTCCAGACAACTCGGCAGGAGACCTTGTGGCTCCTGCCCACATGTGCGTCTGTCTAGAAGGAACATTTGTTGTAGATTAGAGGTTACCAGAGGCTAATTTGTTCAAGTGTTCACAGAATTTAATTAAGTACAGTCCTGGTGAATGTACTGTTTAATACTGTCTGTGTACAACATAAAAACTGTTCATGGTTATTCCATATACAATGTGGATGAATATCCCCAGTGACAGAGAGACAGTGGAGGTGCCCTGTACACACGTTCCTCACCAGAAAGTCTTATCCTAAGAGAATCTGGGGGTAGATGGAGAAACTTATCTATCCATTTGTACATAGACATTTTTATTTTAGTTTCTTTCATGATCACTCTGGTTTTGAATTCAACGCAAGGGTTGTATGTATCTTCCTGTAATTTCAATCAGTCTTTTTCCTCTAAGCTAATGCTCAACAGATTCAACTTTTCATTGTAATGATTAATTGTAATTTTGTACTTGTTTTGGGAGTTTAAAAAAACCCTAATGAAGTGGGCCCACAAGGTATCTTTTCATTTTAACAAAATTAATATTTACCAAGAAGCATCCTGAGGTTAATGAACAGTAGTGGTGTTGAATATTTAACAGCATCTGACTTTCTTTTTGATCGCCTACTGATCCCATCATGCTGTGCAGTTTGACCTCTCTAACATATCATAGATTGTTTTTTCCTAGAAAAGCCCCAGAGAGGAACATTATTCAAAGAATAAGAAGAAATCATCTGAATTAATAAGCGTCATGCCATCGGAGGATCAATTGAAATGCTGCAACACCACCACATCTCCTGTAACTACTGGAGTAGAGGGTCTTGTTAAAGAAACCACTGTGCATGCTCTAGCAAATAAGTCACTGCAGGTTTCTTTCACACGCAACCTAATGGAAATCCCGGCTTTCTGTAATGATAAACAAATTACTTCTGCAAAAAAAAAAAAAAGTTTCATCTCGTATAATCAAAACTAACTGTGATTGTGGGAATTATTAAAAAAGTGAACTGAATGCATTAAAAATAAATCAACTTCTGTAGATATTTTATGACAAGGATCAAAATATTTCAAAGCATACCTTGGATCATTGCCCTTGGATTTTTTTTTTACATTGTATGGGATAACCATTAGTTACCTTTTTAACAGACGCCCTCCCCCATGTTCCACTGCTTAAGAGATCTCTGCGCTACAGGCAATGTACCAAGAGGCGTGAATGTGAATGATTCTGCGTAGGATATATTGTGGCCCAAAGTGCAACCGTTCTGAACTGTAATTTTCTTTCGTAAGTTTATATTCAATAGATAACAAATGTGCAGTCTAACTTGATACCTCACCTCTTGTGTCAGCTACTAACTACACAAGTTGCAGCCTACCACTAAGGTAAGCATTTACTTTTGGCAATACACCTTGTCAAGAGTTAAAATCTTAACCAGGATCTAGTCGTTCTATCCAGACTGCAGTGCATGTCTGTCTGTCTGAGTGCGTGTGCGCTAGGGTCAAGTGTTTGAGTGAGATGTTTGAAGTAGACTCCTGTCTGCCTTGCTGGTGTCAAGAGATCTATGTGCATTTGTTGCTGTAGAGACCTGGTGTTGAAACCACTTGCTGAAATGCCCCTCATCTTCACATCCTCTTTTTATTATAAGGTAAGGGGTATGTATAAACATGCATTCAGAAACAAAGGGTCCCTCAGTTCACCAGAGACTTGATTTTGCACATGTGTTGTATCAGATCACTCTTTATATTTTATATATAGAAGCAGTATAATGAAGCTGTCAGGGTTTGCCATGTAATCACCAGTACAATAGGTCTCACTTCTCCTCTTCACGCAGTGTGCTGGGTCCTCTTCACTGCAGGATGATGCAGTCCCAGGGCTGCACTGTGTGGATACTGCTAATGAATTATTCAGACTGTACCTGACTGCGTTCTGGATGGCTAAAGCCCCTCGTTTCATCGCGGAGACGGGGGGTGGGTGGGTCTCGTACATGATACTCTACAGCTTGCCGTGTTGATCTAGAGTTGCCATGGCAATGCAAGGTTCCCATATGCTATCATTTTTTTGTTTGTATTTGTTTAAGAGCATGCTGTACTAAAGAAATAAGAAACTGCTCTCTCTCTCTCTCTCTCTCTCTCTCTCTCTCTGGACATACATTCAGTCACTGATAGGATGACATTCAGTCTTTGTTGGTTTGTTTATTATTTGTAATCATTGTGCAAGTACTGTGACCTCATAGCAGTGATAGCATAACCAATAAAGCAAAGTACTATATCCTCTTTACGAGTGCAGGTTTAGTTTTAAATGTAATGAGTAATAACATTTGCATCACATTCCTGTAAAAATGCATGCTAGGCATTTTTTATGTGAAGGCTTTTTTTTTCTTTCTTTCTTTCTCCTACTTCCGGTTTACACAAAGACATTTTTGGCCGACCTGAACAAATGTTGCCAGCTGACTTTTGCTTCAATTTGGAGGAATCTGTGCAGTCAAAGTAATTTTGTCTCTCAAGTGTGCAGTCTGCTGACTATCTATCCATGTTTTCATGTTCCAAATTAGTTAAAATGAGATTACGTGGGGACAGAGTTATAACTGATGGTTGAAGCAGTGAAAAGTCTTTAGTTTAGTTCAGTTTATTCACTTTGTGCCCACTGGGCCAGCACAGGTACATCTCAATAGTGCAATAGTCTTTAGTCTCTGAAGGCTTTTTCAGTACCATCATCCCTGTATCATGCAGGCAGCTTCTGCCCCTTCTGGTTTTTGTTTTGTATTTCTGCAATGTTTATAAAAAGAAGTAGTGTAACTTGCAGAGATAGACAATTTATACTGCAAACATTATCAACTACCAGCTGTTGGTAAAAGCTTCCTTTTCTGATAGAACCAATTTCTCCACACCCTTGTCCTTCACCTTTCTCTTCCCACTATGATTACCAGGGTCACTGGTTTGCAGAAATGTGCCTGACCAGCCAATAAAATAAATAAGAAATGCTTTCTACATTACATGAATAATGAGTCGTATTTTTTAATAACCCAAGTAAGGCTGTGTTTGAAGGTTCATTCGCAAGCCAGGAATTCAAAGATTTTAAACCTTCGAAAGTTCGTCAGGCAGCATTCACGCACTATGTGTGTGTGTGTGTGTGTGTGTGTGTTTTTTTTCTCTGTTAACAGAAACCGTTTGACAATGTGTGAATACTATAAATCACACATTAAATGTCACTCGCATGGAAAATTCGATCTTTTGATTTGTATAATGCATATTACGTAAACACAAGTTTTTTTTGGGGGGGTACGTATAGCGGTTGTAGTGCTTCAGTAAAATATGTACTGAATACCTAGTGTACAAGACAGTGTAAGAGAAGTGCTATGGTAGAATATGTTTGAAACAAAATATACGCTAACACTAATAATATTAATTTAAAAAACTGAGCACTGTCCACCCCTCCCCCCTCCAACTTGTGTTAGCCATCTCGACAGCAAAGCATTGTATAGCGTAAGCTGTATTGAAAGAAATGTCTTGAAACCCCTCTGCTGTTTGGGATTTTTTTGTTAAATGCCCAGACGACCAAAAAAAAAAAGTTGAATGCAAACTGCAAGCGACTGTTGATCATGGAAGCACAACCAATCTGCAGGGTCACTTGACAAGCGTGACTTAATATTATTATTATTGTTGTTGTTGTTGTTGTTGTTGTTGTTGTTGTTGTTGTTGTTGTTGTTGTTGTTGTTGTTGTTGTAGTAGTAGTAAAATTATGACTGTAACTGATAACCTGTTTGGAATGGTGACTGTTAAATAAAGCTTTGTTTTGCCTAACTCTGCTGCAGTTGGTGCTGATGCAATGGAAGCTTGTGTATATATCGCAAGTAGCATCAATTACATGTACATAAACGTGTATTTTAATTTAAATTATAAAAACATGATTACTGTTCCATATAACATATTTTTAAACTATGTGTGAATGTTTTATTCCATTTATATGGATTACCTGTAAAATAATAGGATTTTCAATCAAATATAAACTAGTAGGTATGGTGACGTCACCAGTAAATTATGAAAATTAGTACCATCGAAGGTTCGAACCGTCGAAGGTCAAAATGTCCCCTTCGTTACAGCCCTAGATCCAAGAGTGTTATCCTGATTTACTGGAGTCTAAAAATACTTGAAAAATGAACCTGAATGCCTTTGCCTGTTACAAAACCTATAGGCCTAGGCTCTGTGCTCTACTGTGTTGAGAAGAGAGTTCTTTCATAGGTTAATATGATTTAAAGGGCAGTAATAAGCATTGAGGGTGAAAGGGTTAAACACATGCATTTCAGTTTACAGTTTAACCTTAGAAACCATTTCCATACACTTCAGGTCAAAAGGTCTGAAATTGCAATTGGCTTTAGTGATATGGACTGTGTGCCAAACAAACGTGGTTAGTGATGCATGAAGACTCCCCATTGTGAGAGAGCAGAGAATCTCCTGGTTCCATGTCCAGTCCAAGAACAGTATTTCAGTGGGAAATATCCCTTGGAAGAAAAACGAGGCCGGTGGGAGGAGAACTACTGTAGCACTGTGATCTGAATTAGAATGGAGAACAGCATTCCACATTCCACATAGTAAAATTCCATTTCAAGTCCAAATTCTGGCCTGGTTTTATTCCCTATTTCCCTCTGAAAATACATTCAAACGCAACTCGTTGTAAGAGAAAGGTTGACCTTGAGATCATTTCCTGGTTATATTTTTCAAACAGTAAATCAGTTTGGTGCACTGTAATGTTTATAACAGACTCCCCCCTGACCTGCTTTGCCATTGCAGTTTAAAGAGCAGGGCCTCGTTGTAAAGTTGTCTGTAAATAATTGCTTGCGATTCCTGCAATTGTGAAGAGTAATTAAAGTATGTAGCTCTACTGCAGTAAGGGTGGAATTTTACAAGCCCAGAGTTAGTACTAGCACTGAGTACAGAAAGCACAAAATGAATCACAGGTCACTTTTAGACCAGGAGTAGCTGCAATCCACTTAGTTATAACACTGTTTTTAGTGGTTTCCCAGTCGACGCTGTAGTCGTTCACACAATCATTTACAGTTTGTCACTTTAGTTTGACTGGCAGTCTGTTCTAAGAATGTATTTACTGTATTTAATGTATGTTGTTCCTTATATGGTCATACTATGATTCTGCAAAACAAAAAAATATTTAGGTTATCACGTGATCAAGACTAAAGGCTTAGTCATAATAACTGTGAATTTGTTTGTGTATCCGTTACAAGCAGACAGCTGTACCTGTCGACCACCTACAGACTTCTGACTTCCTCCTCCTTTGCAAAGTTAGCTGTAGAATTTCTTTGCAGAATTGTGAGCTACGTTTATGATTGGTGAGCTGTAATTTTGGTTGCCTAAATAAGACCTGGAAACACCCATAGAAGAGTCATTTCCTGACAACAAAGTAACTGAGTACTGCTGCTGGGATTCAGACAGAAGCCGAAGTGTTTAAAAATAGACTAGTTGGTGTTTGCCTCTTGGAGGTTATTTCAGTTGTTCTTTCACTGTTTTATAGCATTTGTACCTTCTGTTCTATTGTGTGCTGGTTCTTAACAGAATCAAAATGCTTTATAAAATGTGTGTTAGGTTCTGTTTATAAACTAAAAGTCCAGCGAATAAAGTACTACTATGCATGGCCTTTTAAGCACGATAAAGCTGTTCTCAGTTTTATATCATTTACATGGAATTCTCCTTTCAGAAAATAGCTGTTCATTAAAGACACTTTCAAATAAAAGGTAACTCTTTCAAAATATGAATGCTGTTTTCTTTAAGGTCAACTAGTAGAAGAAATTACAAACTCCTACAGTACATTGAATCCTGCTTATAGGGTGAAAGGCATTATTGTGAACTGCAGGCTTCTGTTACCTACAGTCTAGATTGGACTGCAGTATTTAGTGTCAAGCCTGACTGGGTTAAGCGTATCTTCAAACAACCATAGTATAGCACAGCACCTAGATCAATGCTAATGCAGTATACATTAGTAAATTACAGAGTGCCTGTCTACACTTGTAATTTACTGCTTTGTTACAGTAATTGAGTGTGACGGATACTGCTTGTGCCATTACCCTGACGCTATAAAGATCCTTCTTATCTCCTGCTCTGGCTACAACATCGCTCCCAGTACCACAGAGCATTGGTGCCCTGCCAGCAGCCCTTCAAAGAGTGGACGTCTCAGAAGGATACATTTTAATCACAACGCGCTGTCAAAGGAAGTGGTGCGCACAATACATGTAGGGCAGATTCGCTAACAAAAAGAACCCATTGTTTCACGTCCTTAGGAAAATGTTGCTTATTTTCATGGAATAGCAACACATATAATTTAGATAACGATTGCAGGCCTTCACTGATTACGGATTGTAATAAAGATTAGGAGAAAAAAAAAGTTTCAACAGCTTCCGTTGATGCTACATCTCACCTGTATCTTTAAGCCTGGCATTGTTTTAAATTTGTAATGCACCAGCAGGCATTTGGAAAAATGAGCTGTTGCATTATCAAGCTTTGTCACTGAGAGGTCATTCCTGGCTAGTTATGCTTGGTTGCTATTAAATAGTGTGGTATCAGCTTTCTGAAGGCCTAGTATAAAACCATGGTCCAAAGTACCTGTCAATAAAGGTCACCAAGGGACTATGAAAGATCATGACCTTGCAAGAACATTTCATTTCTACCCATATTGTTTTACTTCGGAAGGGTATGAACATTGATTTGACAAGAATGCCAGCAGCTTGTAACTTCTGTGATGTTACAGAAATCTCTTGATCAATTGCAGTTGCAGCTCAGTGTTAGCTTGGTACCATGATCAGTGATTAGAGGGCAAAAAAGCCATACTGCAGTGCATATGTTCTGTTTAAAATTCCACTGGTATGAGAGGAATTCCAGCTTGACACTTCATTAGGCTCTGTATAATCCCAAAGACTGCTGGGAATGTGAGGCTGGCTGCAGTTAGGCATCAAGGAAAGCTAATTAGTGCTGTTGCAAAACTACATACAATAAACCCTAGTTAGTTTGTGCTAGTTTTGTATCATTATCAGTTTGCTTTTGATTATAAGATGCCGATGCAGGCTTTACAGCACCACAGTAAGTGCAGGCTAAAGGCTTATAAAGCGAGATGCTTATCCCACTGAATACCAGGCATTCAGCTTGGAGCAGCTGCATCATAGATTGCTTTAGTCAGTATCACAAAAAACACTGAGTTATGCCCTGTTTGCTTTATGTTTGTAGTTCTCCATTGCATTGATATGTTAAGGAGTAAAGCGGTTCCAATGAAGCACAGATCCAGACCTCAAAGAAGCAGACAGAGAAGAGTGGGGCTCTCATAGTGGTGGGCAGCTCTCCAGCAATTTGTTTATAAAAGCCCATTAAGTGACGTGTAAAAGAGTTGTGACCTGTATTGCTAAATTTCATTACCATAATTTGAACATGTAGTAATACCCTGTACTGTTGTAGAGCAGTGGAGCTACATGCTGGGCTTTTATTCACTAGCAGACAAATGAAACATTAGTAACTAGTATAGTCTTGGATGCACCTACAGTATTAACCACGCGGCTGCCAGATCGACAGGAAAATGCAACTTTGATTAAATTATAGTATACATATCCTGAATGTGGTATGCTTACTGTATTAATGTGTTGTACAAGGGCTTCTCCCTTATGGAAAAAGGAGCACGTTTTTTTTTTTTGTGCACAGTATGTTGTTCAGATTTAGAGTCCTACAAAAATGAATACAAAATAACATAAAAAAACAGTAGGAGGGACAAGCAAACTGTGTGTTTTTTGTAGAAATAAGTTTTTTTTTGTCTTGTAAAGTCACATATCTGTGTGAAGTAAGTTCCCAGAATCTTGGCATGCTTGGCATGTGTAATTCTGGCACGCCATTAAGGCAGTGGTTCTATGCCTGTTCTCTCACAGCTCTCAGAATCTGCAGCAGGTTCCTCCTAGATGTTTTGTGTGTTAGAGTAGAGCAGTGGTTGTCAGTCTGTGGTCCGGTGGTGGTCCGCCAGCTCCCTTCAGGTGGTCCGTCGAAAGGTTACATAATTACGTAAAAGGAAGCAGCAGCGTGGTTTATAGATCCCATTGCAAACCCAAAATATGAGACCTTTAATACAGAAGCAGGAAGAAAACATGGAGAATATCTTAGCACAGCAGCTTGTAGTAAGGGATAACACACAACAGGGTGTGCGTTGTGTTGCGTTAACATACAGCTGTAGCTAGGTTCAACCAACAAAGCCATATGTTAATGCAACAAAATGCACAAGCCAACTTCAGCCCGAATTGTCTTACAATTCTTTAATGGTGTGCACAAAGGAGGCCAGGCCCACTATTATAAACATGGCACAAAAAGGAAATCAGGAGTTCAGCCTGCTGAAGTTATTAAGTTATTTACTTTTGCTTAAGGAGATGATTTGGCTTTGCAGAACAGTGAAGTTTCATTTCTTGTTTATATATGACTTGAGACTGCAGCGCAGTGGGGCAAAATTGGGATTTTAGATCCCAAGACAGAAGACATTCTGATCCACAACAGAGGAAGAAAGGATACAGAGAAGGACTTCTCTTGTCAAACAGGAGATAAAACTGAACTGTTTGTGCTCGGAGATGTTCTAAATATAACACTTTTTTATGATCTGAATTGAATTTTCTTACCACGTTCAAGCCAAATAATAAATACTGTCACCATAAAGAGTGAATTGAGCAAAGCTGCTACTTCTTAATTTTTTACAGTATTTTGGATTAAGCAAGCAAGGTATCTTTTGTTTTGTTTAATTCAGACAAGTGAACTAACTATACAGTTGGAAATAATTATATTGCTTCAATGCATGCGGTTGTATTATGTATTATAATTTCAAACAACCACAAAAATATATCTGTTTGGGGAACTTTTCAACATCAAAAGAGAGATTATATTAACCCAAACTGTTTTGATAATGAACCATGCTTAGTTTTATGTGTCAGCTTGTTTGTTTATCTTCCTCCTTAGCATTTGTGAGTACAGGCTAATAGGATGTGTGACGCTTTACATGAAAGTGTATTCATATTTTTAACAAAGCATTATACCAAAGTTTAAAGCGTTCTAGTTTACCTGAACACACAATCCATCTTTACAGTCAAGATATTAATAATTTCTGAGAAGCTGTAATGAGCTAGTGGGAGGAAAGTGCACACAGTTCTAACCTTGAGAAACAAAGCTCTATTTTTTCACACTTACAGCGCCATGGAGCAAACAAGCTTAACTGTACTAAATATAGACACACCTCTCCAACAGCGATCTTTAATGATACTAGATGTATACTGTTTCACTTGTCTCACTTACATCCTTTGCCTCAAAAAGCATGTCATCTCTGCTGAGGGTTGTGTTTAGAGGTGTATGGTGCTGTTGTTCCTTGGCATTTGTTTACAACATTCTTCTATCATTTGCCCTTCTGTGCCCTCAACTGGACCTGTTGACTGTCCCATTTGTTTACATCCTCCTGTATAAATATCAAAACCCAGGATTTTACAACCCCAGTGCCTTTGCTTGTTCCACTGTCAGTCTGTGGGCTGCTGTGAATGAACAGAGTTCCTACTTGAAACAGTCAGTGGGTAATGTATTGCAGTGCAAAGGTGTTAAATCAGTCTGAACAGCCCAGTGTCTGCACTATCTGCCCCACTCCTCCTATTATGAATTGTAGTTACATTACATTGGGATTCTTTTACAGTATTTGCATTATGCTGCTTCTATTTGCATTGTGGTCCATGCTTGTGTGTTTGTTCTAAATAAGTAAGCAATACCCAAGTTTAAAAATCCTTTGGTATTGGCAAGCCTGAACCAATCTGTGGTAATGTAAATGTTAAAGAAGGGACTTCAGTGACCAATGTTAGTACAGTATTGCGCTAAGACTGCACGAACCTACAACAAGTTTGATGGTTCTTAGGTTTAATTGCTTTAGGTCTGCAAACTGTGCATCCAGTAATATTTTGCTATTGAACTGCTGAATAATTCATGTTATCTGCTTTCATCCATTTACCTTTTATTGATCTTGCCCGGAGTCTTTCTCAGCGGATCAAAGCTGGTATAGCCGTGTTGTTTTCAGCTGCTGCTTATGAAAATCGGCTCCCTGGCAGAAGAATCTACTCTGAATTGGCACAGCGTGTGGTCAGATGGCACCTGGGGACTTGCTAATGCTGCAGTGTAGTTCTGTGCAGTAACTTCAGCAGCACAGAGGCGTTCTGTCTTAAAGGCTTGAGAAATCTAGGATTTTGCTGTTCTTTTCAATGTACTGAATTACAAAAACAGGTTCTATTTAGCACTGGAGAAAAAAAAGGCTCTGGACCTAGAACGCTGTTGATACTAAAAAAAAAAAATATTATAATAAGGTGTTGTTTACCTGGCAGACATTGGCACTGCACTATGAAAATAGTTGTTTTAATTGACATGTGAAGCGGAAATCCAATCAGAGTTTTCTGTTTGTTTGCTGCAATCAATTACCTTTGACTCTTCTCTGTGTTGCTTTGAAGTGCAATAAAGTGATGCTCTCATGGTTAATAGCAGTGTAATCAGAATGCACAGAGGACATAGCATTTTCAGAATTACCACAATGTTTGTACTTCAGACCAAGGTGGTTTCCTGTCCTGCTTGATGTTAGTGCAGCTGGCATGGTTGTAGTGTATTTTCAGCAGTACTTTAATTGCAAATTTAGAAACCTGACTGATCATAGGTCACAGAGATGCTAATTAGGATTGGCTGGCACCCATTATATATGTAAGTGTACAAATCACTGTAACTTTTTCTGTATGCAGTACTGCAATTTAAAACATTCACATGCTCTACCTGGTTTGTACTGTTGCGTCGATACACTGTGGAATTGACGCCATTTGCTACAATCTGAACTTCCAGGAGTTGTGGATTGGACTGCACAGCTAGAGAAAATAAACATGCGTTTTGCAGTAGTAGAGAACGTCATATTAACACTGTTGTCCCGATACAGAATGTAACATTAAGTGCATCGCTGAAGCTAAGGAGAGCTGTTGATTGTGTCTGTTGTAAAGCACTGTGAAATGCCAGTACAGAGATTGCACTCTTTTGTTGATACAGACGCTTCTTCCTTTCAAGCGCTCTGGTTTAAGAACACAGTACACGTTAAGCTTCATAGGCTTAATTCCCCGATTACTTGCCTTATCACTTTTCAATGCGAACAGCATTCCCTGCTCAACGAATATTGTCTTTTTTTTGTGTTTGTCTCAAGCCTTTTTGTACTTTTTAAACCACAGCTCACTCATTGTTGTGGTGCATGACTAATCAAATGGCCTTTGAGGCGTTAGAGGCATTCACAATGGTGTGTGATGAGGTAAGCCAAACTGTTCTGTCTCTACATGCCTGTGAAACTTTAATATCTTGAGAGAAGCTTAAGATATTATGGCTGTTATTAGAAACAGCTGCTGTCGACACTGACTGCTGAAGAGAGCAAGTCTAAACTGCACTGCACAAATAGACCTGACACTTCTGAAATCAGGTAAGGGTTAGCAATGTAAAATGCATGCCTCGCATCCTCCTGAAGTGATTACTGTATCACTGTTCTGCTAGGCTGCAACACCAATTTTGAACATTAACACATTTTGAAGGTTTCATGGACTGACTAGCTGCAGAATGGAAACTGCTGGTGCCTTTTGCAATGTGTTTGCTTCTTCAGGGTTATTGCAGTTGCACAGACAGTTAGCATGTTTACAGAGACTGACTGGCAAGCTGTCTCTGTGTGTCTCTGTCTCAGTGTGAGTGTGTGTGCAGTGATTTGGTATGAAAAAGAGGCTGTGAGATGGGAATCGCAACACATGTTGCAGATGTAGTTATGACAGAATTAACTTGTGCTTGAATCATGTGTGGCTGTTTATAGTAACACTTAGAAATACATCGGAATCCATTCAGTGGACTGTGGATTTTAAATCTAAATACACATGGTAGAACATACTGTACAATCCTCCTTGACATTAAGTTACAAGAGCCTTCCCATTATGTCTCAGTAACCAGTCATGGGAGAGAGAGAGAGAGAGACACACAGTACATACGGCCGTTTTTTTATAAAATACCTTGTTTTAATTACAGTACATGTTTTTTAATAAAATGATCAAATATACTTTAATATTGTGTCCTGGTATTGGTTGATATTCCGTAAATGCTTTAATAAGGTCCTTGGTTACATTTCTCAGAAATGTGTTTTTCATTTTGCCACATTTTTATGTATTTCGTAACAAAACCATGTAAAATGCTATTGGTAAAGTATGTGATTTTGGCTGAACTGTGTGTTGAGGATTATTCACTGTAATGTGGGATGTCCTTACAGTAGTCATTCACACCACAGCTATGCTGTTGCTGCTCCCCCAGAGATCTTCATGTTGGACAGATAACCTCACCAAATATAGGATTTGGCTCTGAGGTTTTCCTTCACGTAAGCCATGAAGAAATTCTTCATCTGCGATGGGGTGAGGCTCTGAGGTTATATTAAACACAGCTGTCTGCTTACTATTGCCACAGAGTGTGTAGCGCAGATTTTTTTTTGGAAGACATACATGTTTTTTTTTTTTATGGGCAAGCTGCCATGAGTTTGTTAGTGTGTGTAGAAGGTTAATCATGTCTGTGTATGCATTGATTTTGATAACAGTAATTTAAAAATGTCTTTAAAATAAAGGATACTGTGGACGAGTATGTCTGTACTGGTATACTGTAATCATTGACCCACCAGTCGTTAGTTTAAAAAAAAAAAAAAGAGCTTTTGGTTGAATGTTAATCTCTGATCACTCACTGGAGTTGTAAATACACAGCCTCTTACCTTTATAAAAGTGCAAGTATGGCAATATATCTTTCCTAATCCTGCCTGGGTCATTATAAAACTACAGGAATATCCTGCATTTAATTTTTCATAATCTACATACAATACTTAACTCTGTATGGGCCTGGTGTTTTTCTGGTCTTTGGGTTGGCTTAGGAAAATGCTTACATTTTCAAACCTTGTCAGGGCTGAAGGTCATATTCGGTATCTGTGGGCCAGACATCCTAGAAAAGTGATTTTCCATTCCAGCCTTCAGGGGAAATGCTCACCTCCCTTGCAACCTTCAAGGGCACACTGCCCCTGTGACACGGGGAAGAGCTGAGAGAGTATCTAGAGAATGATACGGTCAATTAGGATGCACACAATCACACTGCCCTGGTACAGTTCTAGCGCCACTGCTTTCTGTCATACTGAGCCAGAGCTGGTAATGGAGGGAAGCTTGGAGTCAGGCGACCGCAATCATCACAGCATGTCCTTCCTGGCGGCATTTAATGAAGTCAATAGGGATGCAGCTAGTGCTGAGAAAAAAAAAATCTAAAACTGTAATTAATAATACAAATAGAATGTGTTATTACATTTAATAATGCAACAATACTTATATTTTAATTATATAGTTTTAATGTAGAATACTACTATCTCTCAAATGCTTGGCATTACATGTACTAAGATGCCTACTACATTTATTTGATGATTCAGTACGTGTATGTAACAGTGTCAGAGAGCATGACCATAGTTAAATAATACAAAGCCTGTCTGTACAGTAATCAGGCATTGTTTGTGTTTGCTGATATGTATTGCACAGCATATTGCAAGTTTGTGATGTTTAAAAGGTTTTTCCCCCAAAGCAGACTTGCACTATATCGTTATGAATTGAGCAATCGAGAGCTGTATCATTGCCGTAGAAGCGCACAGAGGAATGTCCTTCCTGACGTAGAAACATCACCTTTCTGGACGCAATAAGTAAATGCATGGGCAATTAACATTAGGGATGAATCATGCTCAAGTTCATTTAGCTAAAGAGGACTTTATTTGTAACATTTGGTAATGGAACAGGCATTCCTTGTGCTGCCTCCCTTGTCTACATGTCCCTCCCTGCTTACAGTGCTGTGTTAACACTCCAATGAAGCAGCAAACCTCTCTCCCAAACAGATTCCCACCTCCTGAGTGACTAAGGGTTCTGTTTTTAGCTCTGTCACGAAGGCGGTCTGTGATGTCAGCATGCCTAAGGAGGGGGTGGTGTGTCAACAGCAGCATGACTAAGAATAATGACCTAGAGATCCGTCAATCCCCCGGAATCCCGGAGCTTTGTGGAAAAAGACCCACATCACAGCCCACCAGTGTATTCTGTAATCCTTCTCTTGCTGAGAACTGACCTCACCACACTCTGTGTGGTGTGGTGTTTGTTGGGAGCGTCATACTGCTTGTGGCTGTGGGGAAAGGAAATGATCCGGCCTTCACAAACCCTCTGTTGTTGCTAAGGCAGATGAGCCAAGGGCCTGGGAAACAAGAAGCAAGAACTGCTACAGTACTGCACTTGTGAACTTGAATACTGATCCCACTTCCAGCCTCGTTGCAGTACAGTACACTTCACAATATGCAGTGCACTTGAAGTTCTCGAATTTGCACAAAAGCTTCATTCCGGCACAGTTGTGGTTTTGTATTTGTGTTGTTTCTCTAACGGCACTGTGAGCAGGAACTGTAACCTGAGGCAGCTGAAAGATAAAAAAGAGGATCTGTGGATTGTGCCCCACCCTGTCCTCCTCTTGAAACTACCCTGTTGAGAGATACATCACGGCTCCCTTCCAACCATGGCCTGTTTGACTGGAGTCGACCTGTTCCCATAACAAACCCTGCGGAATGCTGAGAACAGGAAGTGCATGTTGTAGAACAGGAATGAATTCCACACCTGAAAAAGGAGCCAAACCATGTGTTTAGTAGTGGGAGACAAGCTGACAGTGTGGAGGAAGCAGGAATTCACACACATAAGGAAACTAAGGTTACTATACAGCTATGGCCAAAAGTTTTGCATCACCCTGTAGAATTAACTCATCGTGCTTCATGAAGTCGGATGAAACCTGCTGAATAATGTTACGTTAACATATTGAATTACATACTGCTTTGTGGTTTTCTATATACTTGGCAAAAAACTGACATTTTGAAATCCAACAATCCAAATAAAATATCTAAATTATGTTCACATTGTTATTTTATTTTTTTATTATGTCTCAATCCTAAAATTCTAGGTGATGCAAAACTTTTGGCCATAGCTGTACATTAGTAACAAAGTGAGTGGGCCTTAATTGTGCTAATGCAGAATCCTGATAAAGATTAAACAGTTAGTAAAGCCTTTACACCTTAAACACTTTTTAAACTAAGTGCACAATGATGTTTTCATTAGTTATATTAGAATATTTCTTATTTCACAGTTTATCTAAATGTTTCTTCATTCGGGACAGCGTTCTGTTTACTGAAGAATTGTGCAAAGGGCAGCCAGTGGCCTCCTGAAGAATGTGGGCTGATTTCCAGTGAAAGTTTACCACTAGTTACTCCTTACCAAAGGAAATGGATGTAGTGAATGCTAAAATAGATGTGCATGTCTGTACAGTAAACACAGATGTCAGAAATGTTCACTTATCTTTATAACCGCTCTTGAAATTGTGATGGACGTTTTGATTTTTCTTTGTACACTGGTATCTTTCCAGGATGTTTTAAATGTAAATGCTTTGCATTAATCAACAAGTGGCCTTCTTGATTGAAATTGAATGATATAAGCCTAACCAGAGCCTTCAGCATACTTCAAGTGAATATAAAGATATAAGGGCTTCAGTCATCTTCTCCTTTTTTTTAACCACAGGTGCTAAATATAGATGTAAAACCAAAGTCCTATTGTAAGTGACTCTGCAGCAGTTGTGGATGCATAGCTTGCTGCAAAATGACTAATTATTATTATTATTAGTAGTATTAATAATAATAATAATAATAATAATAATATTTAACAGGTGTGTTTTCTCTACTCTTGCTAGTTCAAGTCAGAACCTTCAGTGTACTGTTGGTATGTTGAAAGGAAGAAGTGACAGATGCCTGTCTAGACGATGATGTGACGCAAAACAAAGATTGATCTTTGTTTCTCTCTCTCATTCTCTTTTTTTTAAATGGATCACGTTCTTTTGGATCAGTGTGATTTGTGTCTGTGTGAGAGAAAGAGAGTGAGAGAACAGTGAATCGGGTGTCAATTGACAGCAAAGTGAGATGGATCACTCCCAAGCATCTGGACCACTTTACTGCAGACTATTTACTGTGCTTGGATTCCTAAATTGTTTTTATTATTATTATTACTATTAGTAACGCCTTCCTACCAGAGCCAGGCAACAACAGAATACCATTTATCTGAACTGACTTTAATCGCTTGTTACAGTAGGTCCAAGTGGATGTTGAAATCTTGCCTGATCAAAAATAGCATAAAAAAATAAATAAAACTGGATTGCTGTTTTAAATGTATCGCCTTTCACTGTGCATTATTCTTTATTGCTGGAGATGCCATCTGGCCTGTTTTTCATTTGGATAATTACTTTTAAGACGTTGGGACCGATTTACAGCATTCAGCACAGGGCGATGTTGCCTCTTCGTTGTTTAAAAAGAGCTTTGAGTGTTATCCTTACTAGATTGGGAGGCTGATTTGTCATGTCTTTCGTTCTGTCGTTTTTTTCTTTTATTATTATTATTATTATTATTTATTTATTTATTTATTTATTTATTAGCAGACACCCTTATCCAGGGTGACTTACAGTTGTTACAAAATATCACAGTACAAAAGTATCACATTAAAAAATATCACAATGTAAAGTATCACATTTCAGAATATCACATTACAGATAAGAGCAGTTGTAAAGTACAATAAAATCAGTAGCAAAAGATCAAATTCAAGTGAGCAAAAATAGAGAAAACAGTAAATAATTACATGTAAGAGCGGGTTTGACTAAGAGCAGTTACTTATATTAAAAATATTTGCTTATATGAGTAAAGTCCAGTATGAGCACGTAGTAAGTATGATGAATGGATGAGAATGATTTCGAATAAGAGCAATTACAAAAAACGTGAATACGGATACGGATAAGAGTAAAATCAAGTACAAGATACAGGAAGTAGTTCTAATTAAGAGCAGTAGTAGAATACGGCAAGATATGGAGCAGTTCAGTGCAAGTACAAGCTGATGCAAGTACTGGTACAATTGGGTGCCATATAGTCCAGTATAGTCAAGAGTTGTGAGGTTTACAGATGTCTGAACAGGTGTGTCTTGAGGAGGCACGGGAAGGTGGTCAGGGACTGAGCAGTCCTGATATCCATGGGTAAGTCGTTCCAACACTGAGGGGCAAGGGTGGAGAAGGAGCGGACTCTGGAATTGGGGGAGTGGAGGGGGGGGTACAGCTAATCTGCTGGTGGTGGAGGGGTGAGAGGGGGCTAGAGGGGTGTAGGGAGAAATAATTGTCTGGAGATAGGAGGGAGCAGAAAGGTCAAGACAGCGATAGGCAAGTACAAGAGTTTTGAATTGGATGCAAGCAGTGATAGGGAGCCAGTGCAGAGAGTGTAGCAGCAGTGTAGCGTGGGAGAAAAGAGGAAGGGAAAAGACAAGGCGAACTTTGGATGAGCTGGAGCGAACGGATGGCAGAGGCAGGGAGGCTGGCTGGGAGGGAGTTGCAGTAGTTAAGGCGGGACAGTCGCAGGGCCTGAACTAGTAGCTGTGTGGAGTAGTCGGTGCGAAAGGGGCGAATTCTGCATATGTTGCTGAGGAAGAAGCGACAGGCATGTACCAGAGTAGTCCGGTTATTCTACTTCATCTCTTTAAAAAAAAAAAAAAGTCAGTTCTGCTTTTAGGATTTGTATTTTTTTAAACCAGGAACTAGTTGCTTCCTAAAATGTATTTTATTTTTAGCATCAGTACAAACAAATCACAACACCCTATTACTGTGAAAGGTCATATGTTTTATTTTGTTTTCCAGTGTTTTCTCCTAACCTGCTTTATAAACTGTTGAAAATTTGCCAAACTGTACTACTCTGGACATTCTTAATAATTCACTGCTAAAACAAAACAGATTGTACCATCCAATCCTATCCCAAATGTCGCCTTCCCCTTTCCCAATGGAGGCTCTCCGTGTTCAAAAGCTTTCTCGGAACTATTTTACTGCTGTCATGCTGGCATTTAATTCACCTGCAGGTCAGACAGTCATTCCTTGTCATGCACTGGAAGTTAGGCAGGTCTCAGGCCAGTAGTTCTTTTTGTCTCTTGGCAGAAAATTTGCCCGAACTGGTTGTCAGATGATCCTGTAACTTTAGTAATGAGCCCATCTCATGCAGTCACCCCCTTAACATGTCCAAGTAAGTATAGCTTCCATATAGCAAGGTCAGTCCAAGATTAACCCCCTGCCACCTGTTCTTATGCTGATATTTTAAGACGATATTAAAGCTATATTACTGGATACAGACGATAAACCAAGGGTCAAGATTTATCTCGTGTCAGATATATGGTTCCCCTTTTCCCATGACTTACAAACTATACTAAATAAATTCGTTGCACACTGTATTGGCAACTTTTATAATGGTTTTAGGGTGTAACAGGATATTAAAAAATATATATATATATAATGCTTTCTGACAGAACTACTTTTCACACTGTACTCTTCTATCAAGCAAGTCCATGACAGTAAAGCCCTGTGTTCACCACAGAGGTAGTGTAGCTGTCTGAAAAGACCTGTGTTCTATGGATACAGTATTAAAACCTTATTAACAAGTCATCTCCAAATGTTGTGGGAGGAAAGGGTGACTCTGTTTAGCGCCTATGTACTCACACGACCCCATTGCACTGAATGCAGCCGGAGTGGGTGACTTCTACACTGAATGCCATTGCTTTGTGCACTGCTCATAAAAAGCAGCTGGATCGACTTTGGTCCTTGAAGAAAGGTCCATGCTGTTTTATTGCAGAGCCCTAATTGCTGGCTGAATCAGCATTTACGCAGGGCCTGTTTATCAGTATTCTGCCTGAAATCTGGTTTATACAACATACCGATGTAAACACACTTCTTAACTCTTCCACAGCCAGTGGCTTTCTAACACATTGACTAATACAGTTGACCAACACTATTGAATCTCTGTCTCTTGGCATTCCAATACACTGTGACTACCTTGTAGTACAGTATTCTTAAACCATTAGTGTACCAGCAATGAAGGTGCTTAAATACTGTACTTTGCCAATTAATTTAGAAAGGACCCTAGTTAAGTGACTTTCATAAGTGGAAATGTTCTACAATCGCCAGTAGATCATTTGGCCCTACAGAGGTGTAATTCTATACCGACCACATGCTTCCTAAATACTGCCTAGCCAGAACAAGTGATGCTATGAGGGGCTATTTTTACAGATCGAATTCCAGCTTCTGAAACGCAGTCCTGCAAGTGCGAGTGTTTTCAGCTGTGTTCTGTGGTCTGCATGTTTCACTGTGTGCATAGAAGTGAAATCTGTCTGACCCTGGAATTCTCCCATTGCCTGACTGCAGACTTCTATTTACAGACCAGAGTTCTATGTCATATGAGACTGTGTTTAACAGACCCTGTTTTATACTTGGGTACTGTGAGGAGGAGCATTTTAAAATGGCACCTTCCTGAACAGGTGGGTTTGACCTTGTTCTTATTTTGGAAGCCTAGAAATAAGTGTATAAACAAGCAACTTGTGCCTAATGATACCCTTTTAATATACGACTGTTCCACTCCCACACTCCAACGAACTCAGGATGGATAATGGTCCTTTAACTAAAATTAACTACTGTATGTGAAATGCACCACATCTTATTGAATCACTAATCTCTCTTTTATTTTATTTTTACAGGGCAGAGAAAACTGAGGTCCTAAGTGATGACCTGTTGCTGGTAAAACATCCTTCTTTTGACAATTTTATTTTTTTTCTTAAACCTCTGTACCTTGACTAGGCAGGGCAATGAGGAGATGGGGGTTTAGGAGTATGATTTGACCTAGGGGTTCTACTCTGTGCTGACAAAGCCGATGAGAGATGAGCCTGGGTCTTGAGCCTCCCCCCCCTTGTTAAATTGAGAGGGATCTAACATTCAGAGCACTCTGTTGCAGGAGGAGTAGTATTCCATGCAACGCACTACACACCCATTCAGTATAGTGCCTTTAGCCACTTGGAGTTGTGGAATGCTGCAGTCAAGTTTATTCTATAGTATAGAAGCTTTATCAGCTGCCTTTTGGTCGAATGTGGAAGAGCTCCTTTATTATACTGGAATTTTTATGGCCCCCCTTGACCACAAAATTGTGTGTTGATTTATTTACACCTTGCACAGATTTCTACCTGACTGCTAAGATAGATAAAGAGCTCTTTTTACACTTACTGTAGTGACCTTTGGTCTGGGAGATGCAGTGCAGTATACAGTACTACAATTTCCTTTTAGTAAGTAAATGCCAACATGCTGGAATGAATTTTGTATTGTACTATTTGCTGCTACAACACAAAAACACTGTCAACAGGCCCCCATGGGCAGCGAGGATGGCAAAACCTAATGTAATTCAACCAAGCTGGGAATTAAGCCCTGAAAATGCTTTCTTGACTGCAAAATCAATGTAGGCTCCTTTTTTTAAAGCGACGGGCTACACCATGGAAGAATGTTTTCCTTTCCTATTTATTCTGCGGTGTAGTTCTGCCTGTCTGTTAACCACCTTTTCCTATAACAAAGTGCTTTGCACAGTATAGGAGAGGTTCCAGTGACCTGAGAATGATAAAGAGCTGCCTAGGCTGACGGCCAAGGACTTTCCACATGTCAGAGTATTTTATGTGTTGTCTAAAGGTTTCTTAGAGTTTATTATGGGTGTGCTACCCAGTGACCAAAGAGGTTTTTTTTTTTTCATTTATTATATGTATTTTTAATAATGGGCTTGTGAACAGGGGAAATGCACAATCTGTAAGCAGGACCATAGTAAAGGAATGTTTTTTTACTTTTATGTGAAAGCACAAAATGTTCCGCTCATACTTTGATGCTCTGACTTTTTTATTGTGGATACTTGGAGGCACAATCAACAAGACATAGTAATGTGTAAGTTTAAAATAAAGTAGCAATATATCTAATTCAAATGTCTGATTTTGTTCATTCTAGAGCAGTGGCTCCCAGCCTTTTTCAATGTAGGGACCAACTTTTTCCCACTGACCACTTGCCACGTGTTTTTTCACATCAGCATTTTGAAGCAAATTTTTATGTGTTTAAGTAAAGCAAGTAAAGTATTCATATAATGTACCTAACTTAATGAGATTCCTGGGCTTCAATCTTCACTACCTGGTCAGCAAGGAATGTTGTCATTTTGCACATTGAAAGCTGCTGATGGCAAAGTTAATTTTTTTCACGTTCTGGCGTTGCAGTTTTGCAGGTTTAAGAGTTTTGTTTGACAAATAGTGCACTGTACAAATATATCACATGGTTAAAGCTGTTTATTATGTTGCTTAGTAGTAGCACAACGTGTAATTGTAGAAATGTTTTTTTTCAAGAACTGAATAACCACATTTTTTGGGAGAATTTTGCGGACCCCCTGGAGTTTACTCGCGGACCACAGGTTGGGAACCACTGCACTAGACCATAATGGAGAAGAAATTCTTTCAACTTAGAAAAATCTAAGTTGTAGATGTGCATATTCCTTGATTGAATTTATTCCATAGTGCACAGCATTTTTAATTCAAATAGAATACCGTTTTTTGTAATCGCTGCTCTAAACCGATTCCTTTTGTTTTTTAAACAGCTTGTTTAATGAGAAAGTGTAATTTGTATTCACTAGTGACATGTTAGAGAGACGAGTATAACCCTGAATATCCCCCGGAAGAGTTGGTTGGAAGTTCCTCGTTTTTGGTTGATTTAACTTGGGTAGCATCTACGGCTTTGCAATTTTGGTACCCCGCTAACGTGATGGCAGCATCTTTCATGACACTGAGGGGGTTGCAGTTAAACATCTTGTTATGAATGACAATTGTATTTATTTATCCTATTTCTCACTTAAATACATAAACCCATACATCCTTTGGGGGAGGTGAATCACCAGTCCCTGTGTTTGTTGCTGATGCTCCTTTCACAATGGAAAGAGGAAACTAGTGTCTCATAAATTCTGCACGCTTCGTGCAATCCAAACACATTGTCTGTGACACTGCTGAGTCTGTGGGATCACCTTGACAGTACAAACACAGGCAAACTAAAGGAAAAATGAAGCCAGAAGGTACTTAATGTTTTCCCTTGTCTTTCTGCCAGCAATGAGCACTCTTAAAGTACAAAAGCTATGAGTTCCCAGGCCAGGTCATGGAGGCAACACCCAAATGGAAAATGTGACTCTTGTGTTGATTGTGAGGGAACCTCTTATCTCAGAAGCCAGCCTGTGGAATTCCTGGGCTCCATTCTTTGGATAGCCACCAGCATGCTGAATGTGCTTGTAACTCTGACATGCTGCACCAAAAGTCATTTATGAGTTTGAAAGCAGAATATTGTAAATCTCATTTACTTTTTGCTTTTGGTATGCCTTAACATTTTCTTTTGACATCAGGCACAGTGGCCTATTAATTCTCTTCTGGTCTGCTGCACAAAAAAGTTAAAAGGCCTGTGTAAGTTTGGAATCCTCTCGGGTACTAAAAGAGAGCGGGGGTTCTGTTTTATTTATAATTATTATTATTATTATTATTTTAATTATTTTTTTTAAAGAAGCCCCCAGCATACAGCACTGACTTGCATAATAATGGCATTTTGTGGCCTGGACAGAATCCAGACAATGCCTGTGGTTGTCTTGAGAAGGTCACAAAACCAACCACTTCCTGCTCAGCGTGTTCCTGTGTAGGGGGATTTAGTTCTGGAAATCATTGTCAAGGAGAATGCTGTTCTGATTTACTGAACTGCACTCTCACAACAAAGGGAAAAATGCAATCAAAAGAAGGATTCGGATATCTACATTTATGTGTTGGACAGGTACAGTAATTAAGTGTTGATAGGTCATTTCCCAGAAACGGTGAACAGTTACTACCTTGGGGCAATAAAAATAATTACTTTTACTGTGGAGCTGAGCAAGAATATTACCAGTCCTTGACAAGAAGATGTTTTAGCATGCTCCTAGGCATGGAGCACTGCATCAGCAGATTCCAAGCTGAACCATCAAGACTGTATTCATCCAACATGGCTAATGAAAAGAAATACTGAAGGAAGAGTCTTTCGTTACTTTGATTTTGAAATCAGGTTGTTTTGTCTTTCCGTTCCAACCACATTTAATACATTCAGAAACAAGTTCTCAAGAGCTGATAACCACTCCCCACCCCCTCCCAGCTACAAAGAATCGGAGAACTGGACCACTGGTTACTGCTGAGCTGTTTGGGAGCTCCTGACGCTGGTAATGACAGCTGGTATACTGTATCTCTCAAAGAAGTACAGAATTGGAAGATACAGAATCAGAAGCATTCTGTATTCTACAGTGGTGCTAATTCTACTATGTCTAATGACTCATCAGGTGTCCTGCAGGGATCTGTTCTAAGCCCTTTGCTTTTTAATCTCTATATGCTCCCACTCGCAAATATCATTCGAAAGCATAGATTACATTTCCATTCTTATGCTGATGACCAGGGATCCTAGTTTTCCGCAATAAAAAAAACAAAATTCTTTTTCTTATCGTTTTCGGCATATTTAAACAGCTTGTTTGACAGTAACAACGCACTGGATACTGAAGTAAACTGCAGCTACGTTTCAACATGAATGTGACGGTGCGCCTCGGTCAACCTTGACCTCTGTTCACCAGAAGCAGTTTTATTGAACAAGTATGTTTATGTACATTTAAAGCACAATTGCCTGTGTTGATGATTATATATGAGAAGTGTATTGATTTGGTTATCCAACAAACAACAAAAGACTTTTGTTTGTTTGGTGCTACAAATTCTGATTCTAGGTTATCTGTGTTTGGGTGATATTGTCGTTTGGATGACTAAAATTAACAGTTGAATTCTAATAAGACAGAAAGTCAGTTGGTAGGCACTGGGACACAAATTCAGACTACCTCAATATCCCTGACTGTGGTCGTGACATTGCTGTATCCACTTCAGCCAGGAATCTGGGAGTAATTCTTAGATTCTGGTCTCAGTTTTGAGGTTCATGTTTTGTCGCTGGTTAAGCTTTCTTTCTACCACCTACGAAACAGTGCTAGTGTTCGCTGTAACCATTTACAGAAGGATGCTGAGATTTTGATCCATGCTTTTGTAACATTGCGTATTGATTACTGTAATGCATTGTTGATTGGGTTGCCTCACCTGGTGAACTGGTTCAAAATGCGGCTGCACAAATATTGACTGGTACAAAAAGGACTGAGTATGTTACACCTGTTTTGAAAAATCTGCCCTGGCTGCCCATCAAGTTTATTACACTTAAAATCTTACTCTTGACTTATAAGGCTGTTCGGGGAATAGGGCCTACATATTTATTTGAATTGCTGCATCCCTTATCCCTAGACATAAACTACGCTCTTCAGGTTTGAAGTTGCTGGCCATTCCCTTATTTAGGAATGTCACTCTGGGAGTTCTGGAATTCCCTGCCTCCAGTTGTCAAACTCTGACACTGAAGGAATTTAAGTCTCTGTTAAATACGGACTGTTTTTTCCAAGCTTATGGAAAATAGGCATTTTATATTTTAATTGTTAGTATTTTTAATTGTTGTAATGTTTGATATTATAGTTACATGTTTTGCTTGTTTTGTAAGGCACTTTGGGGTGGCGTGCCATGAAAGGCACTATATAAAAATAAATTGATTTGAATAAATGTTTTTTTTAACAATTCCATAAGAGTTTCTTATCTCTCTATTCTTGCCAAGTGTCTCTGGGCAGATATAAATGCAAACCAAGTTAGAGCTTACATCCCAGAGATTGAATTCCAACAATATGTGTTGTGAAACATAATTCAGTGTTATACACACTTTACAAAGACCTAGTCTTCTCAAAGCTCCTTGATATGTTGTTTTTTTTCCACCCCATGACATTCCATGACGGATAACTGTGCTGAATTATTAGACCAATCTTTGTGGTCGTTATTACCCAAGAGTGGCTGCTTTGGGGGGAATCAGCTGTTTTGCCCAGCAACTTACAATATCAATGAACTGTTTGTAGTGTTTGAAACATCTGTTTTAAGATGGTAATCCCTCTTTTATGGCTGTTTTGCAGTAATAATG
Source organism: Acipenser oxyrinchus oxyrinchus (assembly GCA_030684275.1). Classification (NCBI taxonomy): domain Eukaryota; kingdom Metazoa; phylum Chordata; class Actinopteri; order Acipenseriformes; family Acipenseridae; genus Acipenser; species Acipenser oxyrinchus. Next base: position 31,596,885 of record CM060259.1, read on the forward strand.
AGGGATGCTGGGTAAAAGCACTTTGATATAGGCTTCGCTTTTTCAAACGAGCAGTTTGAATACACCACTGAGCCAAACAGCCTCTGCCTCATATTGTTGGTTTTGTACATTTTAATCAGGCAGCCTCAGCCACCCCTGAGAGGGCCCTGCATCACTGCTCTGTTATGTCATTAGATTAAAAAACTGATAAGTCAACATTCTTTCACATTGTGCAGAGTAGCTTAGTACGAGTTGTGGTCAATCATGTTCCAACATTGTTAGCTGCATTGTTGCACACATGCCAACAGAAACAAAAACAATTACTAGTAACTGGTTTTGAGAGAGAATGTTCTGAAATGTAGGGATTGGGGTTTAGACATGGATTATACTGTAATAAACAACCACTTCTTATTTAAATGCAATATTAGATATACAGTACTGTGCAAAAGTTTTTAGGCAGGTGTGAAAAAATGCTGTAAAAGTAAGAATGCTTTCAAAATAGACATGTTAATAGATTATATTTATCAATTAACTAAATGCAAAGTGAGTGAACAGAAGAAAAATCTAAATCAAATCCATATTTGGTGTGACCACCCTTTGCCTTCAAAACAGCATCAATTCTTCTAGGTACACTTGCACAAAGTCAGGGATTTTGTAGGCATATAGTCAGGTGTATGATTAAACAATTATACCAAACAGGTGCTAATGATCATCAATTCAATATGTAGGTTGAAACACAATCATTAACTGAAACAGAAACAGCTGTGTAGGAGGAATAAAACTGGGTGAGAACAGCCAAACTCAGCTAACAAGGTGAGGTTGCTGAAGACAGTTTACTGTCAAAAGTCATACACCATGGCAAGACTGAGCACAGCAACAAGACACAAAGGTAGTTATACTGCATCAGCAAGGTCTCTCCCAGGCAGAAATTTCCAAGGCAGACAGGGGTTTCCAGATGTGCTGTCCAAGCTCTTTTGAAGAAGCACAAAGAAACGGGCAACGTTGAGGACCGTGAGACGCGAGTGGTCGGCCAAGGAAACTTACTGCAGCAGATGAAAGACACATCATGCTTACTTCCCTTCGCAATCGGAAGATGTCCAGCAGTGCCATCAGCTCAGAACTGGCAGAAAACAGTGGGACCCTGGTACACCCATCTACTGTCCGGAGAAGTCTGGTCAGAAGTGGCCTTCATGGAAGACTTGCGGCCAAAAAGCCATACCTCCGGCGTGGAAACAAGGCCAAGCGACTCAACTATGCACGAAAACACAGGAACTGGGGTGCAGAAAAATGGCAGCAGGTGCTCTGGACTGATGAGTCAAAATTTGAAATATTTGGCTGTAGCAGAAGGCAGTTTGTTCGCGAAGGGCTGGAGAGCGTACACGAATGAGTGTCTGCAGGCAACAGTGAAGCATGGTGGAGGTTCCTTGCAAGTTTGGGGCTGCATTTCTGCAAATGGAGTTGGGGATTTGGTCAGAATTAATGGTCTCCTCAATGCTGAGAAGTACAGGCAGATACTTATCCATCATGCAATACCATCAGGAGAGGCATCTGATTGGCCCCAAATTTATTCTGCAGCATGACAACGACCCCAAACATACAGCGAAAGTCATTAAGAACTATCTTCAGCGTAAAGAAGAACAAGGAGTCCTGGAAGTGATGGTATGGCCCCACAGAGCCTGATCTCAACATCATCGAGTCTGTCTGGGATTACATGAAGAGAGAGAAGCAACTGAGGCTGCCTAAATCCACAGAAGAACTGTGGTTAGTTCTCCAAGATGTTTGGGCCAACCTACCTGCGAGTTCCTTCAAAACTGTGTGCAAGTGTACCTAGAAGAATTGATGCTTGATGCTGTTTTGAAGGCAAAGGGTGGTCACACCAAATATGGATTTGATTTAGATTTTTCTTCTGTTCACTCACTTTGCATTTAGTTAATTGATAAATATAATCTATTAACATGTCTATTTTGAAAGCATTCTTACTTTACAGCATTTTTTTTCACTCTGCCTAAAACTTTTGCACAGTACTGTACATGGCACAGATTCAATTTCTGAACAGTAATGCATAATGTATTAAATATTTGGATCGTGTTTTATAAAGTGTCTAGTCCAAGGTGTCACCTGAGCTCTGATATTGAATTATTGAGCCCCAGTTCTCTCCTCCCGCCTGTTAAATAAAACTTCCAAGAACAGGGTGGTGCTTTGAAATAGGTAATTAAGGTGGTTCTCAGCACACCATCTTAATGGATTTTGCAATGGAAAGGCACCTATAAAACCTCACAGTTTTTGCACTAGCTCACCACAATTATTTTCTCAAAAATCCATGTTTGTTACATTATATAATAACCATCACTCTTGTTATTGCTTTCTCCTCAGTTTTTGACCAGATCAGATTGCTGTAATGACCCAAACACTTACAATGGAATAATCTTTGTTTTTGGTGTTTTGTGACTGCCTCCTTGTTGTCTTTGGGAGGAAGTGATCCTTATTGTTGCTTTCCATTTTCAGATAGAGAAACGGTTGGATGTAGTGAGATTGGTTTCCCACAATACTCAGAAACGGCTGGTAACATGTTTACAAGGTCAGATTGGGACAGATGCAGAGAAGAGACACGTAAGTACTCTCAACATTTTCAAGAAGGGTCAATAAGTAAGAGTGAGCATGGCATAAGAGTACAGCTGTGGATTCCATTCTTTAGGATCAATCATCAGAAGTATTGTGTTTCTAATGAAGGTCCTGTTTATTTGGGCATGTAAAATCTGAATGCTGGATTGCTTTTTTTTGGGGGCATGCTGCTTGTCTAGTCTACCAGAAGCATGTACATTTCAAATTTTCCATCATGCCTGTATTTAGAGAGAACTGAATTTTATGTTTTCTTTTGTTTGATTTTTGTGTTTCAGAAAAAGCTCCCATTAACCGCACTTTCACAATGTATGCAGGAAGGGGGTAGTCTGCTAGGTGAAGAGTCTCTTATTGGGTGAGTATTTCAACTTCCTAGCAGTGCAGCGCAGATACAGTGCCTTGAAAGTATTCGACCCCTTGAACTTTGCGACCTTTTGCCACATTTCAGGCTTCAAACATAAAGATATGAAACTGTAATTTTTGTGAAGAATCAACAACAAGTGGGACACAATCATGAAGTGGAACGAAATTTATTGGATATTTCAAACTTTTTAACAAATAAAAACTGAAAAATTGGGCGTGCAAAATTATTCAGCCCCTTTACTTTCAGTGCAGCAAACTCTCTCCAGAAGTTCAGTGAGGATCTCTGAATGATCCAATGTTGACCTAAATGACTAATGATGATAAATAGAATCCACCTGTGTGTAATCAAGTCTCCGTATAAATGCACCTGCACTGTGATAGTCTCAGAGGTCCGTTTAAAGCGCAGAGAGCATCATGAAGAACAAGGAACACACCAGGCAGGTCCGAGATACTGTTGTGGAGAAGTTTAAAGCGGATTTGGATACAAAAGATTTCCCAAGCTTTAAACATCCCAAGGAGCACTGTGCAGCGATAATATTGAAATGGAAGGAGTATCAGACCACTGCAAATCTACCAAGACCTGGCCGTCCCTCTAAACTTTCAGCTCATACAAGGAGAAGACTGATCAGAGATGCAGCCAAGAGGCCCATGATCACTCTGGATGAACTGCAGAGATCTACAGCTGAGGTGGGAGACTCTGTCCATAGGACAACAATCAGTCGTATACTGCACAAATCTGGCCTTTATGGAAGAGTGGCAAGAAGAAAGCCATTTCTTAAAGATATCCATAAAAGTGTCGTTTACAGTTTGCCACAAGCCACCTGGGAGACACACCAAACATGTGGAAGAAGGTGCTCTGGTCAGATGAAACCAAAATCGAACTTTTGGCAACAATGCAAAACGTTATGTTTGGCGTAAAAGCAACACAGCTCATCACCCTGAACACACCATCCCCACTGTCAAACATGGTGGTGGCAGCATCATGGTTTGGGCCTGCTTTTCTTCAGCAGGGACAGGGAAGATGGTTAAAATTGATGGGAAGATGGATGGAGCCAAATACAGGACCATTCTGGAAGAAAACCTGATGGAGTCTGCAAAAGACCTGAGACTGGGACGGAGATTTGTCTTCCAACAAGACAATGATCCAAAACATAAAGCAAAATCTACAATGGAATGGTTCACAAATAAACATATCCAGGTGTTAGAATGGCCAAGTCAAAGTCAGACCTGAATCCAATCGAGAATCTGTGGAAAGAACTGAAAACTGCTGTTCACAAATGCTCTCCATCCAACCTCACTGAGCTCGAGCTGTTTTGCAAGGAGGAATGGGCAAAAATTTCAGTCTCTCGATGTGCAAAACTGATAGAGACATACCCCAAGCGACTTACAGCTGTAATCGCAGCAAAGGTGGCGCTACAAAGTATTAACTTAAGGGGCTGAATAATTTTGCACGCCCAATTTTTCAGTTTTTATTTGTTAAAAAGTTTGAAATATCCAATAAATTTCGTTCCACTTCATGATTGTGTCCCACTTGTTGTTGATTCTTCACAAAAATTACAGTTTCATATCTTTATGTTTGAAGCCTGAAATGTGGCAAAAGGTCGCAAAGTTCAAGGGGCGAATACTTTCAGTAAGGCACTGATATGTGACAGCAATTCAGCTGAAACAAACAATGTTTTATTGACACAAGAGCAGAATAGAAATAAGACTGTGTAGCAGATTTGATGCATTGTAGATTCTACTGTGATCTTAATTTGCCGTAGCTCTCCCTTGAGGAGTTAATAATGTGATAACTGGAATACAATCTACACACAAAGTTACAGAAATATGTCATATGTCAACAAACACTTAACGAAAAGAGCGTTGTTGGTACTAAATTTATAATTAGGTCAGCTGCCTAAATGCAGGTTGCAACATAACATCTGTTTGACCTCTATGGTAGGACCATTTGATTAAAAAACACTTTTGTTGGTAGCTAAGCATTGCAATTTGCTGGTGGAACACATTTTTTTAAGAAAGTTCAGAAAGCTCAATACTGTGTTCAACTTGTACTGGAATGCTACTTTTTGTATAGCTTACATATGAAGGCCGTTCTGTATAATTACTTTGTTTGGTATTACAGTGGTAGAATGTGACTTGCATGCATGTGTGTTTGTGTTCCAGTAAAATGATGGAAGCCTGCAGCGACGTGGAGAGCAAGCTGGCCATGGAGCTGTCGCAGCACGAGGTGCAGATAGAGAAGGACGTCCTGGATCCACTGAACCAGCTCGCAGAGGCAAGCCCAGCCCGTCCGTCTATACCATGAGTGGTACAATCAATGCCTTGTTAAAGATACATGTATTCCCCTTAAAGCAGTACTTTTAAGCTACTGAAGTAGTAATGTTGAATTGCCTGCTGTACACAGGAGAGCACAGCAGAGCCTCATTACAATGCACAGTGTTTGAGGACACTGTAGAACCAGGTAGAACTACAGCAACTGACGCTGTAAAGATCCTGTTGAAAACATTGCACCTCAGGGTGGGGAAATGAAGGGGTGGGGTTGAGAAGGTCACCTTCTTATGGGAGGGAAGTAGTGAAGGTAAATATTGCAAACCCCACCCTTGGCCACTGTAAAAGCAATAGGGTTTTTTTTGCTAGTGCTTCTGCTTTTTAATATTAAATGCAACCTCTCCCTTTACCAAGGTGGATATTCCAAACATCCAGAAACAGAGGAAGCAATTGGCAAAGATGGTACTGGACTGGGATTCAGCTCGAGCCAGGTAACAGCAATACAACTTTCATGTTTCGATGCAAAAACCTGTTCCGTGATGCATCCACTACTCATCCTTATCCCTGTTCATTAAATGAAATGTAAAAGACTGTTGTAATTATACAGTAATATCAACATCTGTATTTAAGGTCATCTTATTATTTCCTGTGCAATGAATTGTTTCTTTTTATTCAATAACCTTTCTGTGTTTATTTAAGTGCAGAGTGCATACCCTTGTAGTTAAACCTGCCGTTGCTTGTGGCTGTGTAGTGTGGTAAGCAGTTAGGACACATCCCTGTGTGTTCCAGCCCTGTTTCTCTTCTCCAATGGCCAATTCCCCTTGTTCATTGTAGGTGGAACCAGGCTACCAAGTCCATCATTTCAGGAACCAATTTCCAAGCACTGACAGCCAAAGCAGAGTCACTCAAAGACGAAATGGTTGAGGCAGGCAACAAAGTAGAGCTGTGCAAGGTATAATACAAACACACACACACACACACACACACAGTGGGACACCCTTTCTCAATGAGAAAAGGGAGTGTTGGTCTGGTTATACAAGGCAAATACTGTTTTTCCAGAGCTGTTACATTTTTGCAGTCTTTTGCAGAGAATCTTTCATGGGCCTGATCTATTATATAGGTTAAAGAGTCTATGTTTAAAAGCACAGGAATGATTTAGCTTGATCCATTATACAATGATGCGCAGACACAGCTGTCCTGAGGTTCAAGGAAACTGTTGGTTTCTGTTGCTGGTCTAGTACTTTGATAACTAAATTCTCATCTCAAAGTAATTAAGACTGGTGAATAGCAGTGGCAGAACCTAATACTGTTGCCCTAAAAGGTATAAACCCGATTCTTTGTGATTTTACTTTATTGTCGCTGTATATAGTAATATGAAGTTGGTATATAAATCGTCCCTGAGGAAAACCTCAGCTGGTTTAATATAGTTAGAGTGGTGGTATTTAGCTCTGCCACGGTTTGGATAATTAAAATAGACCCCAACATTGGGTGATTTTTGATCTAATACCTGGCATTGTTATGCTATTTAAGACTCCCAGTGCACAGTAGACTCAGAGTCTAGTCACCTTAACCTGTGTAAACATATTCTGCAGTTTGTAGTAAGCCACAATGTGGACTGTAGCAGTGGGGAAACCATTTACAGCTGCACCGTATTCCTGTTAGGCGTGGGAAGGGGGAGAACTAAAATCCTTAACAATTAACCACACTTACCACTTCCTCTTTTTCCACAGGACCAGCTTGCAGCAGATATGTATAATTTTTTTTCTAAAGAAGGGGACTATGCACGCTATTATGTAATGGTAAGTTACGAAGCACGTTTACTTTAGGTGCTAGCATTTCCCTTTCAGTGTTAATCTGTATAATGACCCAATGCAAATGTGGTGGCTTTGTTATTTAGTGGCTACAATAACATGACTTTGTGGTTAGCTTTCAAATGCATTGCACATTTGTTTTTTGTTTACTTGATTTTGCTGTACACATAATGCAGAATTTTGTATTTACAATGTGGGTTCTGTTCTCAGTTATTAGAAGAACAAGCAGAGTACCATAGAAAGGCTTTAGCAGTGTTAGAAAAGGTCCTGCCGACCATCCAAGCCCAGCAAGGTACAGTAATGCCAAAGTTTTCCTGACTGAATCGTCTTGCTTGTGCCAGCTCTGCAGACCTTCTTTTCTTGCATTTTTCCCCACTTTTTTTGTGCATGATACTGAACTTAAATCTCTTCTCCTCTGAGGAAACTGCAAATCTTTCCAACCTCTCATTCTGTTGCGTAAACAGCTGGCTGTCTGACATTGACCTAGAGTAACAAGATGCCCTCTTTTGTCCATTTTAATTATGTACAGAAATGACCCATTCAACCCAGAGCTGTTTCTAGTGATGCGTTTGAGAACGAGAGCTTGCAGGAATTAATCATTTTTTTCTAGGCAGTTTATTGGCATTGGGTTCAGACTAAGGGTTTGATGCAAGTGTCTATTAGCAACCATATGTTGATGTTGTGGTGTTAAAAACCGTGAGCCAAAATAAGCAAAGTTAGGGGATGCTTTTGTATAGCAACAGCCAGGCTACATTGGTAACCTTTTTTTTATCCTTGCGGTTTAACAAATTTTGCCCAATTCCTGCTACCTAGATCTGCATGCATTTGCCATGAGTGAAAGCTCACTAATGTTTGTCTTCTCTAGTAAATCATATAATGCACTGGTCTGTGCTCTTGTAAGTGTCATTGTCCAGGGTGTTTTGACCACCTGGTAATGGCTAACTCAGTATTCTCCAGTGAACGGAAAGTTAAAGGGTTATATTAATTGAGTTTAAACATCTGCCAGTAAAGGGTATCTAGTCACTAGAGATAGGTGATGGGTCTAATCAGTACTAATACTGTGTTGTTGACATTGTTCTGTTTCACTCTATTATGCATTTGTTTTAAAGGTACTGTTGTCTCTGTACAAAACATGTTGTAACTTTGTCAGTTCTGTCCTTGCATGCCACTAGAGTCTATTGAGTTTACTCAGGTACCCAATCCAGCTGCTGGGAGTTGAATTACTTCCATTGTTCATACTAGGAGAACAGCACTTAGGTTCTTTGTTGCATAACAGATGAATTTATTGAAACATTCCTGTTTTTTGCAATGGAAAACTATTGTTATTTGATTGTACTGTAAGTAGGTGTGTGTGTAACCCTGCAAACTCTTCTCCAGATTCATGGACGGAGAAGCCAGCCTTCGGGACTGCACTGGAAGACCATCTCAAACGTAGTAACCGGGAGATAGCTCTGCCCATCGAGGCCTGCGTGATGATGCTGTTAGAGACTGGCATGAAGGAGGAGGTAACCCTTTACCATGGTCACATATAAGAACACTTTGACCAATACACAACGCATTACAAGATGCCCTTTAATGCATCACATGTCTGGAGGTAGGTGTAATGCTCAGGGTAATCTGTCTAGAAGATAGCCTGAGCTCCTGTCATCCATGTCATCCAAGCAGTTTAACAACATAAAACACATTCAGGTCCTTATGAACACTGTTTCCCAACACTGTTACACAGGATACCATATAACCATTTAAATAACCGCTTCCTACAGTAGGAAACGGACTGGTTTCTGCTGAGGCTGTAATGCCCATTGTTCTCCTTTGGTCAACGAGTTTTCAGAATAATTCAACAATAACTAATGTATAGTTTCCCTCCTGTAAAGGCGCTCCGCGTGGAGTGCAGGATGCGTCTTATAGCCTGGACGTAGTCTCTGTAATTTGCCTTGGATAAAGGTGCCTGCTAAATAAACAAATAAAAATATTTTTAAAAAAAAATAAATAAATAAATAAATAAATACCAGAGTTATCTTGTGATTTCTATGAACACGTTTTTTATACCAATGCGTTGCTCTACCAGTATTGTCTAGAGAGATGATAGTGTAGACTGAACTACGCAAAAGAATAAAGCTAGTCACTTGTGCAATCAAGTTCACTGACCTATTATATTGGTTTGTTGTCATTTTCTTTGGAATTGTATTGAACTGAAAGATTGACATTGAAGTCCAACAGGAAAACTGAAGAGTGAACCTTTGTTTGTTGCAGGGAATTGAGCCCTCTGCCGGGCTGCTGCTACTTGTTTTGTTTTAGTTATGAGTGTATAGCCAGTATTGGAACAGTTTCCTGTTTCAGCTGCCCATGCTGCATATCGCATTGTGTGATCCAGAGTGGAGCCCTTCCTCTTAAGCTAACACTGCTGATGGGGAGATACGCCTTTCACACTTCTAAATTCATACATTACAAATCTTGGTGTGACATTGCTTTCAAGAATAGTCAAACAGCTTAGAGGCTGTTCCCAAAGTATCAGACTAGTATCATTATATATAAGAGACTGCATGCAGTCTTTGTGTAAATATACTAAGGTTTCTGTGGTGTGGTTTTTATATAAGTTGTTGCCAATCCAAGCTGTATAGTTTATATAAGCATTATATTGCACACTTTTTTTTTTTAAAGATCCTGACACATGATTATAATTCATTCAGTATTGCCACAGAACATGAAAGTGCTGTTGAAAAGTGACCCTGCTCTTGTTTTTTCCCTCCCCCTCTCTCTCTGTCTCTCTGTCTCATGCAGGGCTTGTTTAGGATTGCTGCTGGACAATCCAAGCTAAAGAAACTGAAAGCTGCCCTTGACTGCTCCACCTCCCAGCTCGAGGAGTTTTACTCAGACCCTCACGCTGTCGCCGGTACGTATATCTCTAAACTTGTTATTGATTACCAGTATATTGTTTTTTGTTTTTATGGTAAACTGTCTCAGATGTGTTGCAATAAGATACATTATATTATTGGTTTATTATTTTATGAGAAGTAGGTGTTGTATGGCCTGTAGTCTATTATCTAGCCAGTTTGTTTTCTGTTAGTATTTTAAAGGCAGAAATCTGCTTGTCAATATGTACAGGGTGGTTCATAATTTTCGCAATGTGGTTGTTTTGCATTTTCAATTCTACTTGCATGTTGACATTAATGAACAGCCCTCTGGTGGCCAAACGGTGCATCACAGGATGTCTCTGTCATAGACGTTGCTTTACATATCCCTCCACCTACCCTCTAGTTACTGCCATGCTCCGACAATTATGAATCACCCTGTACAAATGACAGAGACTGCATTTGAAATGAAGACATCGTATCATAGAGCACCAGTAAAGTGTACTCTCCTTGTTTAATAGAGACTAGAAGAGTACTGCATTGAATATTTATACCAAATAGGGGTTTCAGACACGCAGAGCTCATCTGTTGTTGTGCAACTACCATGATTCTGAAACTTGTAGTAAAACTTTGAATGGCCTTCCAATGAGAATTCTTAAATCATGATCCAAAAATAATGTTGGACACTTGCAGTCTCTGTCCAGTTGAAAAATGTAAAAGGTCTTTGTTTGTACTGTATATCTGCAAGCCTGCAGCAGACTCTCTGCTGAGCACAGTCCAGAGCATGCAGAATGTGTTAGTACAAAAAGTCAGACTTTGCAACTCAAACAGTTGTTCTAGCTGTGGAAGAGTAAGTGGTAGTCATCAGGGGTTTTCCATTAAAGCAGTGCATAGATTAATAAAACATTTGGTGATTTAACTTAGCAAATGACCTTGGGGTCATGTGTGCGGTTTAAAAATAAATAAATTACAAAACCCCACTAATTTTGGCCTTATTGTAGCAGGAGCTGATAGTTGTGGCAATTCATTTAACATGTTTTTTTTAAAGGCTGTTCCAATGCTAACACTAGTGTCACTCAAGCTGAAGTAAAAAGTAATTTACATTCGAAGCTTGTTTCAGAAAAAACGCAGCAGACACTTTCCAAGCTGCAATTTCCATTCAAGGTCATCTCTTCATTTAAAAAGGTCTGGGGCAGGCAATTTAGAAGATGAATGGCTGCTGTACACTTCAACTATTTCAATTTCCCAGTCATTTATTTGCAAAACATATTTCAGCTGAGCTCAGTGTAGCCTGGGCTCATTTAAATATAATAAAAGCCATATGTTATAACCCCAATGGCAGCTCTACTCGTGTACTTAGCAAATGAAGCTAGTTCCATAAGCAAATACTAAGGATCTTTCAACCTTTCTATATTGCATCAAGGAATGTAAGCAATTTAGTCGTAAACATGCTAAAGGTTATTTTCAATATGACACTGTTGCATTAAATCACACCTATGTCAGACCATTTCAGACTTTTTACAAATGTTTTTGCATAAATATTTAGATTTTTTTCATATTATTTCTTCAGATCTATACACAGTATGTTCTGAACCTGTGCACCCCAAATTCTCGGTCTCTTTAAATGCCTCTATTAGTCTGCTTGATTAAAGCTCTGTGATGTAATCTGTCTGAAACAGACCTCTAAACAGACTAACTGCTCCCTCGGAGCTGCACATGTCCTTTCTTTTCATATGGTGGTTAAATTTGGCTTTTGCCCTCCACTGCTTTGAAAATCCTCAGCAATGACCGGGTTTATTGTACTCGGTAACACACAGTTGACAAACCACATCAAATAGTCATTGCCTGTGATTATTTTGATCTTGGGAGTGCCGTATTTTCCCATGTCATCAGCAGAATCAGTTTTAAATGGGGTTTAATGGAGGTTGGACAGGAGCCAAGGCATGGAACAGTAAGTAATAACTTCATATTGAATACATAATGCTGTGACCGAGAACCCCCACATCTCTTCTGCAAGAGCAATGTATATTATTTTCACATTGTAGGTGCACTGAAATCTTACGTGAGAGAGTTGCCGGAGCCCTTAATGACTTTCCACCTGTATGATGAATGGATCCAGGCATCAAAGTAGGTTTTTTTTTTTTAATATAATCACAATGAATATACATTTTTTGCTCATGCTTATTTAAAGTGTAATAACCTGATGATAAACTACTAAGTACTGATTTCTTTAAAAATGCATTTCAGTGATTAGTGAAACTTTACCTCAAAATGATAAACAAGTCACCATATATTAACTAATGACTTTACAAACACATTTGTTAACAAGTTTGCAAGCTGGTTATTTACAGTTAGTACTATAAACAAACAAGTGCTTGTTAAAAGAAAGCCTTACCCAAATAAGCGTCACTATGAAAGCGTAGTTAACTAACGATGAAAAGATTTTACAGTATGAAGGTGAAGGCAACAAATGTAAAAAAAAAAAAAAAAAAATTTGTTGTTGTTGTTTTTTTCAGCCATATTTAATTTTTGTCTCACTTTTCTGTCTTCTCTTGTAGCGTCTCAGACCCAGATAAGAAACTGCAGGCTCTCTGGGTAACCTGTGACAAACTGCCAAAGCCTAACAAAGCAAACTTGAGGTAGGGGACCATGTAATGACAGTACACTAAAGCTGAATGCATGCAGTGTTACACATTCTGTAGCTGTAAGTATTAAGTACTGTCTTAGTTTCAGTATATAAAACTTATAAAAGGTGATTCTAATTAAAATAATAGAACCCAGGTGTAGGCTGCAGCTTCCATCTTGCTGTCTGTTTGGATTTCCTATTGAATAACTGATGCATAAATAAATAAATGAAAGTTGCCAGCATTGTAATTTTCTGAACTGTTGCAAATTATTGTTCTATCCTATTTTTGACTTGTGTAGGTATCTAATCAAATTCCTTGCAAAGCTAGCACAGGAAAGTGCCGTCAACAAGATGACCCCTAGCAACATTGCAATCGTGTTGGGACCTAACCTGCTGTGGGCTAAAAATGAAGGGTGAGTGAGGAGGAGTGGTGCTGCTCACTGCAGGAGTGGGGTTGAGATCACAGGGTGCAAAAGTTGCTAAATATCTAGGTTAGATATTTATAAAATTAAAAACGATTTAAATGAGTACTACAGGAGTGTACTGTATGGTGGTGAGCCTGTCAGTTTTAAGTCAGACTTATGAAAGTTCTCGCTCCTTGATTGTTGGAGTCAGTTGTTAGGGGTATGATGCATGAAAATTCAAATCCTCTCACTATTTGTAAGTGCAGTTTTATTAAAGAGAAAAATAAACGGTGATACCATTACAGCCTGTTTAGTCGATTAGTCATCTTTTTCAACAGATCACAAACCGATGGCTCGAGGTTTCCACTAAAAGCAGGTCCTGTACTTGTGTATCCTACACTGCAGCCTATGTGTTGTTGATGTATTGCTCCCTTTGTCTGCTGTTTTTAAACACCCCTCCCCTTTCTCCATGCAGAACGCTTGCTGAGATGGCAGCCGCTACTTCAGTCCATGTGGTAACAATTATTGAGCCAATCATCCAGCATGCAGATTGGTTCTTCCCTGAAGGTAAATGGAGATTTGCTCTCTGCTTTCCACTGCTTCTTCTATTTACTTAGTTTCTATGCTTGTATGTTTATTGTTTTTTTTTTGTTGCTTTTATGCTTATCCCTCCCTGCCTTCAATTTAGAAGAAAGCACATTATAACAAACTATATATATATATATTTTTTTTTACATTGAATTCAGTTTAATTTATTTAAGCAGGATAAAGAGCCTTCAGGTCAAATACCCTCGTAACCAAAGGTTCATGGATTTTGCTGCTGTTTGGCAGGATGTTGGTGCCATAGAGAGATACAATTGACCAAGTGACGTGAAACTTGATTTTGACCTTTGACCTTGAATTGTTGAGCTTTGACCTCACTTGGACTGTCAGCCTCAACATGGATGACCAAAATCAAGGTTGGATAAGTTTGACCCAGCGATGTGAAATCTTATATCTCTATGGCGCTAACATCTCTGCCAAACAGCATCAAAATTGGAAGTGATTGATTTAACATGGACTGACCCTGGAGTCCTGGCATGAGGGCAGAAGATTACTAAGAACATTAAGATCGAAAACCCCCCACTTATAGGTTTTTATGAGTGAAATAGTGGGCCCAATTCACACCACATGATTTAAGTCCTTTGATGTTGAATGACCTATTAACTTTGTTTGAAATTTGCAGTATTTTACTGCTCAAAATGATATGCTTGTTAAAATACATGTCTGCTTGCTTGTTTTAGTTTCCTGTGTTTGAGTCACATTCACATACATGTATCTATGTATTGTTATAGTTTGCTGCCCCCAACAGGGAGAACTGTGAACAACATTGTGAATTAAAGCGTACTAAAAAAAAGTTGTTTTTCTTAAATCCGGTTCA